>SJYC01013231.1:0-22643 GCA_006408675.1 Madoqua kirkii | reverse complement strand
CTGACACTATTTCCACTGTTTCCCCATCTATTTCCCATGAAGTGATAGGACCAGATGCCATGATCTTTGTTTTCTGAATGTTGAGCTTTAAGACAACTTTTTCACTCCCCTCTTTTACTTTCATCAAGAAGCTTTTTAGTTCCTCTTCACTTTCTGCCATAAGGGTGGTATCATCTGCATATCTGAGGTTATTGATATTTCTCCCAGCAATCTGGATTCCAGCTTGTGCTTCTTCCAGCCCAGTGTTTCTCATGATGTACTCTGCATATAAGTTAAATAAGCAGGGTGACAATATACAGCCTTGACGTACTCCTTTTCCTATTTGGAATCAGTCTGTTGTTCCATGTCCAGTTCTAACTGTTGCTTCCTGATCTGCATATAGGTTTCCCAAGAAGCAGGTCAGGTAGTCTGGTATTCCCATCTCTTTCAGAATTTTCCACAGTTTACTGTGATCCACACAGTCAAAGTCTTTGGCATAGTCAATAAAGCAGAAATAGATGTTTTTCTGGAACACTCTTGTTTTTCTCATGATTCAGCAGATGTTGGCAATTTGATCTATGGTTCCTCTTTCTTTTCTAAGGACTGCACAGAAGCGTGCCAGCTGCAATGGACTGTGCAAACGAGAGGCTGAGAGGAGCTACCCCATGCTCAAGGTCAGGGGCGGTGGCTGAGAGGAACAACCCCACATCCAAGAAGCAGCAGCTGCATGGGCGCAGGTGGGCTGAGAGGAGCTACTCCATGTTCAAGGTCAGGAGGGGCGACCTCTCCAAGTAAGGAGCAGCGACTGTGCTTTGATGGAGCAGCCGTGAAGAGATACCCCACATCCAAGCTAAGAGAAACCCAAGTGAGATTGTAGATGTTGCGAGCGGGCAGCAGAGGGCAGACACAGTGAAACCATAATCACAGAAAACTAGCCAATCTGATCACACGGACAGCAGCCTTGTCTAATTCAATGAAACTAAGCAATGCTGTGTGGGGCCACCCAAGATGGATGGGTCATAGTGGAGCAGTCTGACAGAATGTGGTTCACTGGAGAAGGTAATGGCAAACCACTTCAGTCTTCTTGCCTTGAGAGCCCTATGAAAAGTATGAAAAGGCAAAAAGATAGTATACTGAAAGAGGAACTCCCCAGGCTGGTAGATGCCCAATATGCTGCAAGAGATCAGTGGAGAAATAACTCCAGAAAGAATGAAGGGATGGAGCCAAAGTGAAAACAATACCCAGCTGTGGATGTGACTGGTGATAGAAGCAAGGTCCAATGCTGTAAAGAGCAATATTGCATAGGAACCTGGAATTTTATGTCCAGGCTGCTAAGTCCCTTCAGTCATGTCCAACTCTGTGCAACCCCATAGACGGCAGCCCACTAGGCTCCCCTGTCTCTGGGATTCTTTAGGCAAGAACACTGGAGTGGGTTACCATTTCCTTCTCCCAATGCATGAAAGTGAAAAGTGAAAGTGAAGTTGCTCAATAATGTCTGACTCTTAGCGACCCCATGGACTGCAGCCTGCCAGGCTCTTCTGTCCATGGGACTTTCTAGGCAAGAGTACTGGATTGGGGTGCCATTGCCTTCTCCTGTTAGGTCCATGAATCAAGGCAAATTGGAAGTGGTCAAACAGGAAATGGCAAGAATGAATATCAACATTCTAGGAGTCAGCGGACTAAACTAGATTGGAATGGGTGAACTTAACTCAGATGACCATTATATCTACTACTGTGGGCAGGAATCCCTTAAAAGAAATGGAATAGCCATCATAGTCAACAAGAGTCCTAAATGCAGTACTTGGATGCAATCTCAAAAATGATAGAATGATCTCTGTTCATTTCCAAGGCAAACCATTCAATATCACAGTGATCCAAGCCTATGCCCCAACCAGTAACGCAGAAGAAGCTGAAGTTGAATGATTCTATGAAGGCCTACAAGACCTTTTAGAACTAACACCCAAAAAAGATGTCCTTTTCATTACAGGGGACTGGAAAGCAAAAGTAGGAAGTCAAGAAACACCTAGAATAACAGGCAAATTTTGCCTTGGAATATGGAATGAAGCAAAGCAAAGGCTAATAGAGTTTTGCCAAGAGAACACACTAATCATAGCAAACACCCTCTTCCAAAAACACAAGGGAAGACTCTACACATGGACATCACTAGATTACTTTTCATTACTTTATACCAGATAAAGTAATGAATTAAAATTATTATACACAAAAAAATCTTGTTTTGAAGGAGATATTGTTTTATCTAGGCCTCTAAGAATCAAATACATATAAAAATACATAAACAGAAAATAAAATTAAATGCACTGTGTGCATGAAAAGTAACTAGTTCCCTTCCTGGAGTATTTCTCAAATTTAAAATAAACAGAAAAATCTTAAAGTACTTTCTTAAAAAAGAATTATGCCCAAATAGATGAAATGAAGTTGAGTAAAGTAATTTTGACTCTCTCCAAAGCAGACAATCTCAATGTTCTAATTTTATTACACAATTTGTATTGTGATTATAGCTATTTTTACTCTACTGTGGCTCAAATGGTAAAAATTTTGCCTGCTATGTGGGAAACCCAGGTTCAATCCCTGGATTGGGAAAATCCCCTGGAGCAGGGGATGACAACCCACTCCAGTACTCCTGCCTAAAGAATTCCATGGACACAGGAGTCTGGAGGGCTACAGTCCATGAGGTCATAAAGAGTCAGACAGGACTGGGTAACTAACACTTTCATATTCATGCATTCAGAGCAAAGGCTTTAATCTGAAGTAACCCAGGCTGGAATTTTAATTCCAGCTGTACAATGTACTTGTTCAGGCATTTTACTAGATCTTTCTTATGTTTCCTGGTATTAGTGTTAGGATTATAAACACCAAATAATTAGCAAAACATTTGGGAAGCAGTTAGAACTAAATGAATAGTAACTAGCATTGTGCCAATATAGGAGATGCAGGAGACCAGGGTTCAATCCCTGGGTTGGAAAGATCCCTTGAAAAGGGAATGGCTACCCATTCTTGCTATTCTTGTAAGAAAATTCCATAGACAGAGGAGCCTGGTAGACTATAGTTCATCAAGTCACAAAGAGTTGGATACAGCTGAGTGTGTGTGTGTGCACGTGCACATGCACACACATATAGACAAACACACAGTCTTAAAGAACTGGAAAACTGGGATTTAATTTCTAAGGTATAGTACTGACACATGAGGGAGTTTTATTACTGTACTGCATACTGTAAGTGTACCTTCCAGTTTATATAGATATATCAAATATTTATTAATGAGCTTTAAATGGATAGTACATCACATGTTATGAGGTGAATTATTTTGTACTCCATCAGAGATGATTATAACAGAAGGTGAAAAAATTATGCTTAAAAATTTATTATTCCAGATTTTTAGCTAAGAGGGCAGAAGACATAATGGAATGTTGGCAATGATTGATATGATTATTTCCCTTCCCACCTATGCTATTATTATATTTTAAATTCTATGACCATAACATATTCTAAATTGTTATTCAGTTGCTAAGTCGTGTCCAACTCTTTGCAACCCCATGACCTGCATGTCAGGCTTCCCAGGCCCTCACCATCTCCTGGAGTTTGCTCACTGTTGTGTCCAATGAGTTGGTGATGCAATCCAACTATCTTTTCCTCTGTTGTCCCCTTCTCCTGCTGCCTTCAATCTTTCTAGTATGAGAGTCTTTCCCAATGAGTCAGCTCTTCGCATTATTAGCTAATTCTAAAACATATACTTAGATTGTATGCACTAGGTCTTTGTGTCCAGTCATTTCAAGAACCTTAGATGATTTCCACAGGAACTGCCTTTTCTCTTTAGACTTGTGGTGGTGGTATAGTCAAGTCATGTCTGACTCTTGAGAACCCATGGACTGTAGCCTTCCAGGCTCCTCTGTCCCTAGGATTTTCCAGGCAAGGATACTGGAGTTGGTTGTCATGTCCTTATCCAGGGAATCTTCCAAACCCAGGGATCATATCCCAGTCTCCTGCACTGCAGGCAGATTCTTTACTGACTGAGCTACCAGGGAAGCCCAGGTTAGATTTGCAGGAATACTTAAATATTATCCTCTCAGCATCTTCTAAATCTCAAAGTTGGTAGCATATTTTGAAGTGAGTAGCCAAATACTATGATAAAAATCCTCTCAAATGTTTATTATTAACAAAATAAAACAGTTTAGTCTGAATTTTTTCCTTTAATATTCAATAAAACTGCCAGTGATCTCAATTATAATTAATATTATAGTGAATATTTGAAAAACTTCTGTCAAAATTTTAGCTTTGTGACTATTTAACACTGTGTCAGTTTAGTTCAAAAATGTGTTAAGTGGATATTTAAACAGGTAGTAATTTGGCTGTTACTATGCTTGTGTTAAAATGTTAGCTTCACCTAAAACCCAATACACAAAGTGCTGGACACAACTGAGCAACTGAGCACACACAAACTAGGTCTTAAAATTAAATTATATTGTTCTATTTAGCCATCATACTAGGAGTAGATCTGAGAAGCTGAGGGGCAAAATGAAATCCCTAGATTATTGATGCCCTGTAATTCCATATACAATATGTGAATTTCTTCATTTTATCCAAGGTGTTTCTTACAGTTGTAAGAGCAATGGACAAAATATAAATATACCTTTCCACAGATGTTCCTAACTCACTGAGGTGGAAAAAAAAAAAAAAAGAAAACAAAAGGAAAGGGGGAAAAAATGTCTGGTGAACCTAATTAAAAGGAACTTATTGTGACTATATATGGAGACATAAAAAATAAGAAAATATTCTTAACAGTCTTGTTGAGAATTAGGAAATAATTTACCTTTAGAGGACATAATAGATTTGTAGCCTAACAGCAGTTCTGGTTATTTAATAGTAAATTTTCTAGTTTTCTATGTGTTAATTCAAGATCATAGACACTCATTTTTATCTTTTCTTTGTACCAGATGTCACCTGGGTTCAGATGCTATGATATTTCTACCACTTACTAGCTATGTAAACTTAATGAAGTTATTTAATTAAGCTATACTTCAGTAATATCTGAAATAAGAAGAAATAATAATATGGAATTCATTAGATTCTTTTCAAATGTATTAATTATTGTTTTGCAACAAATTATTATAAATTGAGCAGATTGAAACAATGTATTTATTATCTGGTAGTTTCTGTAAGTCAGAAGTTAGGACAAAGTTCTTATGTTCAGGATCACACAGGCTACAATCAAGATTTTGGTCTGGTTGTGTTCCTTTCTGGAGTTTGATGCCCTCTTCAAAGCTCATGCGATGGTCAGCTAATTCACTGCCTTAGGTTTGTAAGAGTAAAGTCCTTGTTTCCTTGCTGACTCTGTGAAACTGCTCTCAGTTATTGGAAGCTCTCTCACAGGCCGTCTGATAATATGGTAGCATACGTCTTAAAGGCTAGCTGGAGAATCTTATTCCTGTCTCCTAAGATGTTGAGAAGCTGAGGGGCAAAATGAAATCCCTAGATTATTGATGCCCTGTAATTCCATATACAATATGTGAATTTCTTCATTTTATCCAAGGTGTTTCTTACAGTTGTAAGAGCAATGGACAAAATATAAATATACCTTTCCACAGATGTTCCTAACTCACTGAGGTGGAAAAAAAAAAAAAGAAAACAAAAGGAAAGGGGGAAAAAATGTCTGGTGAACCTAATTAAAAGGAACTTATTGTGACTATATATGGAGACATAAAAAATAAGAAAATATTCTTAACAGTCTTGTTGAGAATTAGGAAATAATTTACCTTTAGAGGACATAATAGATTTGTAGCCTAACAGCAGTTCTGGTTATTTAATAGTAAATTTTCTAGTTTTCTATGTGTTAATTCAAGATCATAGACACTCATTTTTATCTTTTCTTTGTACCAGATGTCACCTGGGTTCAGATGCTATGATATTTCTACCACTTACTAGCTATGTAAACTTAATGAAGTTATTTAATTAAGCTATACTTCAGTAATATCTGAAATAAGAAGAAATAATAATATGGAATTCATTAGATTCTTTTCAAATGTATTAATTATTGTTTTGCAACAAATTATTATAAATTGAGCAGATTGAAACAATGTATTTATTATCTGGTAGTTTCTGTAAGTCAGAAGTTAGGACAAAGTTCTTATGTTCAGGATCACACAGGCTACAATCAAGATTTTGGTCTGGTTGTGTTCCTTTCTGGAGTTTGATGCCCTCTTCAAAGCTCATGCGATGGTCAGCTAATTCACTGCCTTAGGTTTGTAAGAGTAAAGTCCTTGTTTCCTTGCTGACTCTGTGAAACTGCTCTCAGTTATTGGAAGCTCTCTCACAGGCCGTCTGATAATATGGTAGCATACGTCTTAAAGGCTAGCTGGAGAATCTTATTCCTGTCTCCTAAGATGGGATCTTGCCATAAAGGAAAAGAGATTATGTAAACCTGTGACTTAGTAAGATTATGAGACTCAGGGAGAGTGCTGCTAAGTCACTTTAATCGTGTCCAACTCTGTGCAACCCCATAGACGGCAGCCCACCAGGCTCTGCCATCCCTGGGATTCTCCAGGCAAGAACAAGAGAGTATGTCTAACATATAAAGATTAATTCACCTAATACAGGTAAACATGAATAATCCTACTTGGCAAAAGCATGGTCTCAATAATTTTAGCTCACAGCTCCTACTGCTGTTGTAACCTAATAAAATTTTCTACTCTCTATAACGTGCCTTTGGTTGCCTTATGAATTCAGTTGCTTCAACTGTTCCTGCCGCTGCTGCTAAGTCGCTTCAGTCGTGTCCAACTCTGTGCGACCCCATAGATGGCGGCCCACCAGGCTCCCCCGTCCCTGGGATTCTGCAGGCAAGAACACTGGAGTGGGTTGCCATTTCCTTCTCCTATGCATGAAAGTGAAAAGTGAAAGTGAAGTCGCTCAGTCGTGTCTGACTCTTCGCGACCCCATGGACTGTAGCCTACCAGGCTCCTCCGTCCATGGGATTTTCCAGGCCAGAATACTGGAGTGGGGTGCCATTGCCTTCTCTGGCTTCAACTGTTAGGCTGCCTTAAAAGTTTCCTTATGGTCTTCTCTAGGTTTTTCCTTTTCTGGGCCAGCAGTCACACTTTTTTGTATGCATCTAAATTGTTATCACAAAGGTGATGATGACTGATGAGAATACACTGAGAGACAAATTAAACAAGACTCTTTAAAGAGTTCAAAATGTACAGTAATTCATCTTATTCATCTTATGAACAGCCAGACTGGATCATGATGTTATGCATCCCCCAGGAAGTCAAATGTCAATTTTAGGAGTTCATAAAAGTGACCTACTCAGGTTTTTGATTGGTGGAATAAAAAGAAAGGGTTAAATCTCTGTGGCCACTCCCAAGCAATTGAGGGCACAGAGCCATTCCAGCCATGTGTGCCTGCTCAGTCAGTCATATGTCATATGTCAATTACAAGCATTTACTGTGAATATATCTTTCTCTATAAACATTCACATCCATTACGCTTATCAGCATGGTAACCTATCTGTGGGCTTCCCTGGTGGCTCAGCAGTAAAGAATCTGCCTGCAAAGCAGGAGACCCAGGTACCATCCCTGGATCATGAACATCCCCTGGAGAAGGGATTGGCTACCCACTCCAGTATTCTCACCTAGAAAATCTCATGGACAGAGGAGCCTGTCTACCACTGGTCTACAGTCCACAGAATCACAAAGAGTCAGACATGACTAAGTGACTAACACTATATAAATCTGTCTGTAAAGTACTAATACCATTCCAAACAGGTAGTTTAGGCTAAATTGGATTGTAGGTGACTGGCCCAGTGGTTTTCCCTGAAGCTCTTTCATAACTAGGATTTCTTGCCCCTTGAAATTCAATTCTCAAATACATCTCTTGGCTTACAATTTTCTATAGTTACCATGTTAATTCATCAGTCTTTTATGTATCAGCTTTCTACAATAAAGACAATATCTCTTTTAACATTCTAAACATGTTTTATTACTATGTCAATATGTACATGAACTACCCAATGGGGTAATTAGTTTGGGGGAAATAATAGTAGGTCAATAAACTAGAGTTTACTATTCTCTTTGAGAGAGTTTCATATTGTCTAATCAACTGAATAATTTGTTCTTCACCTTTTTGTAAGAACATGTATTGCTTTTAAAACTAGATTGATTTGCTGATTTGTGACTTTATCTTCAACCATGTGTAACTTGGACAATTGCTGTCTACATTTTATAAAGCTAGAGTGTATCATTTCAAGTTACCAATGTTACTTAGTTACACAGCCAATATTACCAAAACACTTATTTCGTGTGCACTCACTCTACCCTACAATACACCCATTATTATAACACTATCATAACTAATTTGTTCACACCAAGGGTTGGTCATTATTAAAGATATTTCCTTTCCAGAAATATCCTCTTTTTTGACCGTTGTACCAGGTAGAAAGAGGATTATACACAAGAGATCAAGTTTCAATGATTACGATCCAAAATATTTCTTGGGTAAAAACCACTTGACTCATTTTAGAAGGACACTTTTGTAAATAAATGAGAGGCAAAACAGTATTCATTAATTACAGACCACTGACTGCCCATAAGCATTTACCTCTGATCTTCTACAGTCTGGATTACTCTTACTAATTGAATTCTGAACAGAAATATTTATTCAGGTTACTGAAATTGCTAGAAACCTGTACTGTGTTACACTTTTTATATTTTCAAGTACTCTGAACTCTATACCATTTTCATAAATTGTTTTTTCATCTGGTATTCTAGGATTTCATAGTATACAATTCTGATTTCATTTCTGTTAATGTAATAAAAATCCCTCCCTGAGTGAGTATCACAAATTACTCCAGTATTTGAGTTCTAATCAAGTAGCACCAAATTTTGAGGTTATAATTTGATCAGATTTATAAAGTTTGAGTAAACTCCAGGAGGTGGTGATGGACAGGGAGGCCTGGCATGCTGCAGTCCATGGAGATGCAAAAAGTTGGACATGACTGAGTGACTGAACTGAACTGAAATTATAGCTTAATTTTTAAAAAATGGACACAGAGATAGCTGCAGACATTGAATATATGCTTGCTCAGAAAAGAAGACAAGGAAATTTCTTCTTCGTGTTACTAAATTAGAAATTTTCTCAAAACAACTAAATTAGTCTCAGCTATTAAAATAGCTCTTCTGAAGGCACGGTCTGTATGCAGCTCAGCACTGGCCCTGCTCTGAAACCCTGGTGCCTGCATCTGTGGGAGCATCTCTTCAAAGCACAAGCCATTCATCTTGAGAACCAACAAAATTTAATAAGGGCATACCTGTGCTTTCTTTATGCTTCACAGATAGTGATTTTTTCGTTTTGTATTATTATTATTTTTTTTAACAAATTGAAAGTCTGTGGCAACCCTGCCCAGAGAAAACCTACTGGCTGCATTTCACCAACAGCGTTTGCTCACTGGATGTCTCTGTGTCATATTTTGGCAATTCTGGTGATATTTCAAAGTTTGTCATTATTATTATATTGGTCATCTGTGGTCAGCTATCTCTGATGTTACCATTGTCATTGTCGTGGGGCATCACAGCGCACGCCCTTGTCAGGTAATGAGCTTGATCCATAAATGGTGAGCGGGTTCTGACTGCTCTCCCTCCCTTTCGTCAGGCCTCTTGGTTCCCTCAGACACAACAAGATAGAAATGAGGCCAATTAGAGTCTTAACGGTGACTCTAAGTGTTGAAGTGAAAGGAAGAGTCACACAGCTCTGAGTCCGAATCAAAAGCTGGAAATGGTTAAGCTCAGTGAGGAAGGCATGCCAGCAGCCCAGGGAGGCCACCAGCTAGGTCTGCTGTGCCAGACAGTTAGCCAAGAATGGAATGAATGCGAAGGAAACTCTTTAGGAAATGAAAAGTGCTGTTCCAGTGAACCAGTGATAAGGAAGCAAAACAGCCACAATTCCCTTAAGATTCCAGAGACATCAATCAGCTGATTCCACCAATTTCCTGATCTAGAGCAGGACCTCAACTGTCTTCAATTCTGGGGAGGCCAAGAGAGGCAAGGAGGCTGCAGAAGAGAAGTTCAGAGTTTGAAGTTCGCAGGGGTTGATTCATGAGATTTAAGGAAAGAAGCTCTCTCTGTAACACAGACGTGCAAAGTGAAGTGACAAGTGCTGGTGCAGAAGCTGCAGCAAGTTATCAAGAAGATCAAGCTAAGATGCCTTCAGCTACACTGACAGTATAGTTTCAGTGTCAATGAAACAGCCTTCTACTGGATGAAGATGCCTCCCAGGACCTTCATAGCTAGAGAGGAGAAGTCAATGCCTGGCTTCAAAGCTTCAAAGAACAGGCTGACCTTCTTGCTAGAGGCTAAAGCAGCTAGTGATTTGAAGCTGAAGCCAATGTTGATTTACCATTCCTAAAATCCTGGGGCCTGAATAATTATGCTAAACTTACTCTGTTCTCTGTAAATGGAACAAAGCTGGGATGACAGCACATCTATTTCCAACATGATTTGCTGAATATTTTAACTCCATCACTGAGATCTACTGATCAGAGGAAAAGATTCCTTTCAAAGCATGACTGTTCATTGACAATGTTCTTGATCACCCAGTGGTTTTGAGGGAGAAATACCATGAGATTCAAGCTGTTTTCACACTTGCCAACATAATACCCATTCTGCAGCCCATGAACCAGGAGCAATTTTGACTTTCAAGCCTTACTATTTAAGAAATATGTTTCATAAAGCTTCCCTGGTGGTTCAGATGGTAAAACATCTGTCTACAATGCAGGAGACCCAGGTTCGAGCCCTGGGTTGGGAAGATCCCCTGGAGAAGGAAATGGCAACCCACTCCAGGACTATTGCTTGGAAAATCCCATGGACAGAGGAGCCGGGTAGGCTACAGTCCACAGGGTCGAAAAGAGTCGGACACGACTGAGCGACTTCACTTTCACTTTCATAAAGCTATAGCTACCATAAAGAAGGATTCCTCTGAAGGATCTGGGCAAAGTCAATTGAAAACTTTCTGGAAATGATTCACCATTCTAGGTACCACAAACAACACTCGTGATTCATGGGACTAGGTCAAAATACCAATATTAACAGAAGTTTAGAAGTTGATTCCAGCCCTCATGGAAGACTTTGAAGAGTTACAGGTTTCAGTGGAAGAAACAACTGCAGCTATAGGAGAAACAGCAAGAGAGCTAGCATTAGAAGTGGGGCCTGAAGATGTGACTGAACTGCTCAATCTCATGATTAAATCTGAATGGATGAGGAGTTGCCTCTTACGGATAAGCAGAGAAAGTGGATTCTTGAGATGAAACCTCCTCCTGGTAAAGATGCCGTGAAGCTTGTTGAAATTACAGATAGACTTAGAGTAATACATAACTTAGTTGATAAAGCAGTGGCAGGGTTTGAGAGGAGCGACTCCAGTTTTGAAAGAAGTTCTCTAAATGCACAGGTACAATGCTATCAAACACCATTTCATACTACAGAGAAATCATTCATGAAAAGAAGAGTCAGCTGATGTGGCAAAATTTATTGTTGTTTAATTGCTCTCTAAGAAATTGCCACAGCTATTCCAGCCTTCAGCAAGCACCACCCTGATCAGTTAACAGCCACTGAGGCCAGATCCTCCACCAGCAAAAAGATTACAACTCTCTGAAAGCTCAGATGATGGTTAGTATTTTTCAGCAATAAAATACTTTTAAATTAAGGCATGTACATTTTAAAAGAGATAATGCTGTTGCACACTTAAAATGCTCCAGTATAGTGTTAAGATAACTCTTATATGTACTGGGAAACAAAAAAATTTTTGTGTGACTCACTTTATTGGAATATTCACTTTATTGCGGTGTCTGGAATGGAATCTACAATGTCGCCATGGTATGTCTTTATTAGAAATCATGATAGCATATGGTAGAATAAATAGCCTGTGAATTTAAATGCAACAGTATGGCGTATTGCCATGTGCCAAACACTGTAATATGCATGAAATTTCTATGAGGTAAATGAAATGAGCTTTAAAATGTTCTCAACAGGATTGATCTGGTTGCTATGTTGAGATTAGAGTGCAGGTGATGGGATGGGGATGAACAGTTGTGAAAGCTGGGAGACTTATTAGGAGGCTATTGAAATATCCAGGTGAGAGATGATGATGGCTAAGTCCATAGAAAAGATAATGCTAAGACAGAGCTAAGATAGAGCTAAGATGTGGTTACATGCGGAGTGTTTTGAAGGTAGAGTCCACAATCATGGCCAATTGATTGGATCTGGGGGATAAAAAAAGAGAGAACTCAAGAATGCCTTATGGGTTTTGAGTCCCTGAACAACTAGAAGGCTAGAGTTGTGTTGCTTGGGATGGGGGGATGAAGGAGAAACCAGTTGTAGAGGACAGAAGGTCAGAGGTTCAGCGTGGTGAGCTGACTTACCTACTAGCCGTCTGGTAGGGTTTTCAAGTAGGCAGCAGGATAAAGGAGACTGGAGTTTAGAGGCGGGGTCAAGCTGGAAAGGGTGATGGACAGCCGTGACACAGGATAAATCACCACTGAGGAGGCGAGGTAGGGAAGAGAAGGGGTCCAGGGACTGGGGCCTGGGATGCTGTGACATTGGAGGTGTGGAGGTGAAGAGAAGCTGGCAAATGAGACTAAGGAAGCACAGCGAGCAAGGCGGGAGGAGAACCAGGAGAGAGCCGTGTCCTGGAGCTGGGGGAGGAGAGTGTACCCAAAAGGGGCAAGAGCCTCTGCGGCAGAAAGCCTCAGAGGTCAAACCAGCAGCCTCCCAGGCTTCAGTCCAGGAGACTGGCATTTTGCCTGTTTCCATCTCTGTCCACTTCTCATCACACTCCCCTGGAGTCAGCTCCCTTGTCCATGTTGAGCTCTTCTCTTGGTCCCGTCAGGATTTGCAGGGCCCAGCATCTGCTCGACAGACGGTTGTCTAATAAACAAAAAGTGGATGAGGGACTCCCTGGTGGTCCAGGGGCTAAGAATCCACCTGCCAGTTCAGGGGACGCTGATTTGATCCCTGGTCTGAGAAGATTCCACATGCCTCGGGTCAACTAAGCCCACACACCACAGCTACTGAGCACCCTAAAGCCTGTGCCCGCAGCAAGGGGGCCCCACAGCGAGAAGCCGCACAGCACAAGGAAGAGGAGCCCTACTCACCCGAACCGGAGGCAGCCCACAGGCAGCGAGGAGGACTCCGCGCAACCGAAAGAAACAAACGAGAAACTTGAAACAATGAGTGAATCAGTGAGTGGTTAGGCAAGGGGCTGGACCTCAGAGAAGTTGACAGGCCTTCATCCCTGGTCCCCAAGGAGTGTGTGCTCTTTTGTTTTCAAGTGCCACAAATCAGAGGTGAGCTGGAGCTACTTGTATTGACTCATACGAACCAGTAATTGCTATAATTTCAGGAATTCTGAGAGCCAGCTGTTAAACACAGCCATAATTAAAAATCAAATTATTGGCGCAGGGAGGGGTAAATCAGGAATTTGGGATTCACAGATACTCACTACTATATATATAAAATAGATAAACAACAAGGCCCTACTGTATAGCACACGAAACTGTACTCAATGTCCTGTAACAAATCATAATGATGGAAAAGAGTACATAACTGAATCACTTTGTTGCACCCCTGAAACTAACACAACATTGTAAATCCACTATGTGTGAAAGTGAAAGTCTCTCAGTCGTGTCCGACTCTTTGCGACCCTGTGGACTATACAGTCCATGGAATTCTCTAGGCCAAGATATTGGAGTGGGTAGCCTTTCCCTTCTCCAGGGGATCTTCTCAACACAGGGATCAAACCCAGGTCTCCCACATTGCAGGCGAATTCTTTACCAGCTGAGCCACCAGGGAAGCCCAAGAATACTGGAGTGGGTAGCCTATCCCTTCTCCAGGGGATCTTCCTGACCCAGGAACTGAACCAGGGTCTCTTGCATGGCAGGGAGATTCTTTACCATCTGAGCTATCAGGGAAACCCAACTATATACTTCAATTAAATTAAATCAACCATTCTTCAATTAAAAACCAAATTATATAAATTTATATCTAAATATTTTTTAATACTCAAAAATTCCAATTATTTTGCTACATTTCACTATTATCCATGCTCTTGAGTTCATTTACATCTACGGTATCTGAATGATGGAAACCTTGTGAAGTGGTGTGTCCATCTCTCCCCAAGACCACATGCAGCGCTGTCAAGTTGGTGACTTGAAATAGACTGGGTGAAAGTATTTACACAACAGAAATCAGCAATTTCTACAAATCAGGGCACCCCTCCCCCCAAACCCCCTGCCCAACGGCTCTGCCGTGTCTGTTGTTATCCATTTGCCAAGCGATTATAGTTTCCACAAAGCCCTCCAGGAAGCAGCCTTTCTTCAGTGGGGGGTGGGGGTGGGGGAAATCACTGAATTCTGCAGAGAGCAGGATTTCCTTCTCCCAGTCTCTAACGCTCACTTGTGTACATTCCAGGTGGACAAAACCACCAGCGGCTTGACTAGATTTCCCTTTCTCTCCCACCAGTGGTTTGCCGGTGTGCAGACAGCTGATGTTCAATGCCATCAATCAAATGGGTTTTGACACCACTGCTGACGACTTACCCCCAAGCACCACCCTGCAGCCTCTTCCGCTGGGTTTTTCTGAGGGAAAGTTTAGATTTATGAAAATCACTCATTATTATTTAACTGGGTCAGCAGCTGAGCTGGTTATGAAACAGGTGTCTGGATCGGAAATGTGGGTCTCAACTGCCAGACTTGAAAGAATCTTTTTAAGAAAACATACATGGCGAATGTGGAGAGGAGTGGGATTATTCCCTTTGAAAGCTGCGACTCAGCCAGATTCTTCTCCAGGGCCCGGTCCTCTCCTGGATGACGCAATCCCACCTACTGCTGGAGGGTGTTATGCTCTCTTTAAAGACTCGAGCTAATAGAATGCTGAGAAAATCAATCCCTCCTTACTATGCTGGCCTGCTGTTTGGTCAATGGAAAGCAAATTCTTTCTTTTCCTAAGTAGGCAGCAATAACCCCTGGGGGATACCTTGATTATACCTTCCACCTGTCCTGAATGAGCATCCACACGTCATATCTATGCTTAACATACATTTAATTCAAAAAGGCCAAAGTCCATATCCACTCACAGCTCAATGGGGACTATGAGGGACAACTATTAAGAGTCTCTATCCCTCTCCTCTGAAGAAGGCACATATCATCATGTAGTGCTTTTTGAAGAGATGTTCAAATGACATCTAACATCCATAATAATGGATGCTCACCATTTAGTGAGCATTTGCCATGTGTCCAGGATCATGCTTTTTCACAACCTCATAAGGTAGACTGTCATTTCATCCCCATTTTACTATTGAGCAAACTAGGGTAGACAAAGAGACCAAGTTCACTGTAAGGAGCAGAGTCTGAATTTAAACCCAGTTCTTTTTGACTCCAGACCTAGGGCCACTGTTGTTATCCATTTGCCAAGCGATTATAGTTTCCACAAAGCCCTCCAGGAAGCAGCCTTTCTTCAGTGGGGGGTGGGGGTGGGGGAAATCACTGAATTCTGCAGAGAGCAGGATTTCCTTCTCCCAGTCTCTAACGCTCACTTGTGTACATTCCAGGTGGACAAAACCACCAGCGGCTTGACTAGATTTCCCTTTCTCTCCCACCAGTGATTTGCCGGTGTGCAGACAGCTGATGTTCAATGCCATCAATCAAATGGGTTTTGACACCACTGCTGACGACTTACCCCCAAGCACCACCCTGCAGCCTCTTCCGCTGGGTTTTCTGAGGGAAAGTTTAGATTTATGAAAATCACTCATTATTATTTAACTGGGTCAGCAGCTGAGCTGGTTATGAAACAGGTGTCTGGATCGGAAATGTGGGTCTCAACTGCCAGACTTGAAAGAATCTTTTTAAGAAAACATACATGGCGAATGTGGAGAGGAGTGGGATTATTCCCTTTGAAAGCTGCGACTCAGCCAGATTCTTCTCCAGGGCCCGGTCCTCTCCTGGATGACGCAATCCCACCTACTGCTGGAGGGTGTTATGCTCTCTTTAAAGACTCGAGCTAATAGAATGCTGAGAAAATCAATCCCTCCTTACTATGCTGGCCTGCTGTTTGGTCAATGGAAAGCAAATTCTTTCTTTTCCTAAGTAGGCAGCAATAACCCCTGGGGGATACCTTGATTATACCTTCCACCTGTCCTGAATGAGCATCCACACGTCATATCTATGCTTAACATACATTTAATTCAAAAAGGCCAAAGTCCATATCCACTCACAGCTCAATGGGGACTATGAGGGACAACTATTAAGAGTCTCTATCCCTCTCCTCTGAAGAAGGCACATATCATCATGTAGTGCTTTTTGAAGAGATGTTCAAATGACATCTAACATCCATAATAATGGATGCTCACCATTTAGTGAGCATTTGCCATGTGTCCAGGATCATGCTTTTTCACAACCTCATAAGGTAGACTGTCATTTCATCCCCATTTTACTATTGAGCAAACTAGGGTAGACAAAGAGACCAAGTTCACTGTAAGGAGCAGAGTCTGAATTTAAACCCAGTTCTTTTTGACTCCAGACCTAGGGCCATGAGGTCAATGGTCAAGCCTCAGAACCAAATGAAAACTCTGGGCAGTTTCGGCCTTAAAAGGGCTTTCCCCGGGAGGCTTAGGGGTAAACAATCTGCCTGCAATGCAGGAGATGCAGGAGTCACGGGTTCGATCCTTGGGTCTAGAAGATCCCCTGGAGGAGGAAATGGTAACCCACTCAGTATCCTTGCTGGGAAAATCCCACGGAAGAGGGGCCAGGCAGGTCCATGGGGTCACTAAGAGTTAGACACAACTGAAGCGGCTGAGCATGTGTGCGCACACACACACACTCACACACAGTAAGAGTGAGAATATATTGTCTTACAAGAAGGTAATGAGTCCCTGGTGTTGAAAGCATTCAAGGAGAAACGCAAAGAAGACTTAGCAGGGTAGCCTTCCCAGGACAGCTGGCCTCTTGTTCAGGGAAGAATGACTGATCAAATCTGCTGCTTCCTAGAGCTGATTGTTCACGAGGGAAACAGAACACATATTTTGGTAAGAAAGCAGGCATTCTACAAAATCAGATTAGAAATGAAGGGCGAAAATGCAATAAGCTGGCCATATCATGTGGAAAGACTTGTTTCGAGTACATCAGTGGACTAAGCCTCTTCTAGGAATATTGACCTTCTCTCCCCGGGACTGTTTACTGAGAAGCCGATGAGCACAGGGTTCCTTTGGCCTCCAGCCTTGTCCAGGACATCACCTGGATATTCCACCTGTACTTTTGCCCCAGTTTCCTGAGCCCTCCCCCGAACCTAGTTCATCCTCATACCTGAGTTATCAACACCACCACTGAAATCAGTCTGACTTTTTATTCTCTTGCCTGATGTTGGTTCCATTCATCCAAAGTCAGGGTGCCAGCAGGGCCACACTCTCTCAGAAAGCTCTGGAGGAGAACTGGCTTCCTCCTCATTTCCAGCCTCTGCAGCTTCATTCTCTGCATGCCTTGGCTCATGATTCCCTCCTCCACCTCCAAAGGCAGCAGTAAAGGGCCTTGTTTCCTCATCAAACTTTCTGCTGCTTTTAAATCCCTCCTCCAGGATACCTGTGGTTGCACTTAGGGCCCACCACAGGATAATACAGGATAATCTCCCCATCTCACGGGCTTCCCTGGTGGCTCAGATGGTAAAGAATCTGCCTGCTATGTGGGAGGCCTGGGTTCGACCTGTGGGTTGGGAAGATCCCCTGCAAAAGGAAATGGCAACCCACTCCAGTATTCTTGCCTGGAGAATTCCATGGACAGAGGAGCCTGGAGAGCTACAGTCCATGGGGTCACAAAGAGTCAGACATGCCTAAAAAACTAACACTTTCTCTCCCCATCTCAAGATACCACTTAATCACACTTGTAAATCATTTCTTTCCTATGCAGTAGCATTCACAGTCTCCAGGAATCAAGAATATCTTTGAGGGTCGTTTTTCAACCAGCCACATCTGCCTTGACCTACTTACCTCTCTTTCAAGCCCCAGCTCGATGGTCACCTCTTCGGGGAAACTTGCCCTGATACTGTTAGGGAGGTGGGATTGGTGCCGCTTATAAGTTCCCCGGCAATGTGTCCAGGTCTTTATTTTAGCCTGTTGCCCTGCTACGCTGTAATTCACTCACTGAGTGCCTGCTCTGTGCCAGGCACTGTTTTTATAGCCATAAACAGACAGGACACAGAGCCCTGCCCTTGTCGAGTTTCTGTTCCAATGAGAGCAGATGGCCAGTTTTTTTTTTTTAAGTTAAAATGCCTACTACATTAAAAAGAAAGAAATAATAAAACACCACACACGCACACAGAAAGCATCAGAAGAGCTTTCTAGGGAGAGGGCGGCACCTGTGCACAGGTTCTCAGGCTAGGGTGTGGCTCGTGTGTTCAGGCAGCAGAGGAGGGCCACATCCTTTCTATACGATCGATTTCCCAGGCCTGCGTCTTACATAACTGCACAGAGTGCGCATTCCACCAGCATCCAGAAAGTTCCCTTTACATTTAGCCCATTTACACAGACTATTCCCGGTAGCAGAGCCACTCTAATGGCTACTGACTGAGAAAGAAATAACTGGAGAGGATAGCAGGCTGGAAGCAGGAAGACCAGTCAAAAGGCATCCCTCTACCTCTGCCAAATCCCCAATACTCTGCTGGAACACACAGGAGAGCAAAGAATGGTCGGTTACATTCTGTAGCGTGATGTAAGCTAGATTAAGGAGCCAAAATCTTCTGTGTATCCCAGGGCATTCCCTGGTTACCTTCGAGATTCTCCTTTCTTTCTTCTTTTTGAAAAATATTTGTTTATTCATTTGGCAGCGTCGGGTCTTAGCTGCACCACGTGGGTCTTTCGTTTTGGCTTGAGGGCTTCCAGCTGTGATGCAGGTAGTTGCGGCAAGCGGGCTAGCTGCCCGAGGCATGCGGGACCTTAGTGCAGTGACCAGGGATCACACCTGTGTCTCCTGCATTGGAAGGCAGATTCTCAACCACTGGGCCACCAGGGAAGGCCCCAGGACTCACATTTCTTGAATGTGAAGAAACAGGTCAGATGATTTTTCAAATCCAGCATTCTGTCACCCGAGCTGTCTCTGGGCCTTCTTCACTCGGGTGTTCCGCCATCATCCCCAATCTGCATGTCCGACCTGACTCGAGCCCTTTATCCTCCCCACCTGGAACAACCTCCTCCGACTTCCCTCCCCTGTCGATGAGGCCTCATGTTCCCGCCTCACTGTGAAATCTGCTTTTCTTACCAGTGCTGCCGGCCCCAGCCCTGGGACAGCTTCCTGCAGGCCCACGCCCCGATCCTGCCCCAGCCTCTCCGCAGGAGCCGCGCAGGCCTCTCCCCCCGTGTGCTGCCAGGCTCCCCTGGCTGTCCCTCGCAACCCAGGGATGCCCTTCCACTCCACCTCCAGGACCTACCTCCGAGTTCAAGTCCTCCATTAGTCTGTCCTGGGCCTACCTCTTCATGACCTCATCTTAGTCAGAATTCCTCTGCCCTCTGTGATCTGTCACTTGGCAATATCCAGGGAGGAGGTAAAGTGAAAGTGCAGTCGCTCAGTCGTGTCCGACTCTTAGCGACCCCATGGACTGCAGCCTACCATGCTCCTCCACCCATGGATTTTCCAGGCAAGAGTACTGGAGTGGCGTGCCATCGCCTTCTCCAAGGTAACGACTAGGGGAAAGAATGCACACTTTGGAGGCAGACGACTCCCAGCTGAGTCAGTCACTCTGTGGTATGTGAATTCATTCATCCTCTCTGGGCCTTAGTTTCTTCATATTATAGCTTGATAAAAAGATTTGAAAATTTGAAACCAATGTGAGCATCCAAAGTTAACAGCTACGAAGCACCCGGTATTCATCAGGTGCTCAATAAATGCTGATTCCCTCTTCCCTGCCGTATTTCCCTCACCAACAGTTCCACTGCCTGCAGTTGGCGTTTTGATCCTTTCCCTGCTGCCTTATATTTAGTTAAAACTTTATTTATAGATAAATGTTAGTGACACATTTATTCCAGGTCATACCAACCCAGGTTAGAACACAGGTTAATGAGAACCCCTTTCAGTAATTGTCTACTTGGATGTGTATCAAAATCACCTTTCGATGATCCAAGTCAATTGTTTAAACTTATTTGAATATTTTTAAACACGCCCTAGAGTAGAAGAGGAGAGTATGATAAGCCTCTGTGTACCTGTTCCTCAGCTCTGGGAATTGTCCATTTTTAGCCAGTCTTATTTCATCTATCCCCTCACCAGCTCTCTCTTTTTATTTCTGGAGTATTTTAAAGCAGATCTCAGACATCATACTGCTCCACTCATAAATAATTCAGTAGGGATCTCTACTATGTAAAGACGTCTTGTTTGCCAGGGCTGCCAAAACAAAATGCCGTAACCTCAGTGACCTCGACAATGGAAATTGGTTTCCTCACCGTTCTGGAGGCTGGACATCTAAAATCAAGGTGCTGGCAGGTTTAGCTTCTCCTGAGGCCTCTTGGCTTTTCAGCATCTTCAGGTGTCCCTCTCTCTATGCGTGCACTCAAGGCGTCTCCTCCTCTTCATAAGGACCCCAGTCCTGTGGGACCAGGGCCCCACCCTTACGACCTCACTCACATTAGGGGTCATGGCTTGAACATAACGAATTTGGAGGGAAAGACAATCTGTCCATGTTTAAGAAACATGATCATAACATCATTATGCCTAAAAAGAATAGAAACAATTTCTTAGCACTATTTAATATCCTTCCATGTTCAAACTTCTCTAGTCACCACCCCTCAATATATTTTTTAACAGATGGCTTGTTTGAAACATTATTTTTGAAATACAGATTCCCAGGCCCCATCCTGGAGTGGTGAGTTAGCTCCCACTTTGCTGCTTCTGGGGAGGCCTGATCGTTACTGATTGTTATTTAAATGCCAATGGAAGTTTGGCCTTTACATATTTTAATCAGAATTATGCCAACATTGATAGACTTCTACCAAGAAAGTAACTTCTAGAACAAGTGTCATTAAGTAAAGAAATTCACTCATTAGTTTTCTCTACAGCACAATTAGTTTCCAGTTTTACCATTTTTTATTAAAGTTTATTGTGATTATCTTCATTGGCATCGATTCTTTCCTGTTTAAATTTTATAATGAAATTTGATTCACCATCTGGTTTCTGTCCATGCCAAGTTTTACCAGTTATAACATCTGCCTTCGTGATTTTCTCTTTGTGGCTAGTATTTCTACCAAATCCAGCTGTTTCCAGATTTGCAGGTCCACGTTGTGTCAAGTTTTGATTCTTCAGGTAATTTTCAGTCAAGTCATTCTTTTCCCCCGATATGTAGTGTTAGATGTTGTCAATCTTGTTTTGTATTGATTATTTCTACCAGTTATGTTCCTTACTTCAAGAAAAGGCTGAGAGCTTGGATTTCTCTACTTAGCCATGGGGGGGGAGGATGTTCTGTAACTAAGAGATGGCAAGGGCGACGGAGGCGTGTGGGAGTCAGCCAGGGAGAGAGACACACCCGCAGAGGGAGAGAGAGGCTTGGGGAGGAGGCTGCAGCTGGCTTGGGATAGAGTTTGCCGAGCTCTCTGCCGGCTGCAAATGTGGTTGGAGGTCAGAAGGGCAAGGTTAAAACAGAGTGGAGGCTGCAGTAGGGTTGGTGAGCATGGGTTAGGCAAATAGCCGCAGGACTTGAAATCCTGGGAAGTTAAACACACACCTGTCAGCTTGCCCCTCCTGGATCTCCCCTCTTCATGGTTCTCTCTCGATTCCTCATCCCTGTGAGTCTGGGGCTGAGTGTTAGCCCTCTGCTCTTCTTGACCTTCAGACCAACGGCTGCGGCCTGAGCCTTGATTCTTCCCCAAGGCCACGGGCCACAAGGTGCCTTTAGCAGAGGTGGCCTCCCCCTCGATTTTGTCAGTGCCTAGCCCTGTGCTCCACAAGCAGGGAGGTCCAAAAACACCTGTTGACTTATTCCTTAAAACGTTGCCGTTATGATGTCAAGTCCCATAAGCTAGGCCACTGTTAAATGCAAACACATCGAACTCAACCTACCACTTCCTGGGGGGGTAAGTGGGCGGACGGATCCAGATTCGGCAGTTCTGAACTGTTGGGAGGCCTCTCAATCTGTCTACAGGAGTGACGCTTGAGAAGTTTTATTTTTTGCCAACGTTCCCCAGCAAATGCCTGCTGCACGCCCACACGCTTAGCCAGCAAGAACAGAAGAGCTGCTGCAAGGATTGTTCCCTCTGGGACCGATCACCGCAGGGCGGCCTCCCTGAGGCTTGCGGTCCTGCCGGGGCTTAGGACCCCAGGAGAAGGGGGGCTTCCGATGAAAGTGCAGCAGTGGCTGCCCGAAGTCCTGCCAGGGGACAGTGAGGCCCAGTGGAGACTTGGTGGAGGCTTGGAGGCGGGCCACCCGGAGGAGACACAACCCAGTCAGACAGGGCCGGGAGAGGACTGCAGGGCCGTGTGTGTGTGTGTGTGTGCATGTGCGTGTGCGTGTACATGTGCGTGTGTGTGTGTGTGCACATGCACGCGCGCGCTCTCAGTTGTGTTCAACCCTGCGACCCCATGGTCTGTAGCACACCAGGCTCCTCTGTCCATGGGATTCTCTCCAGGCAATACTGGAGTGAGC
>SJYC01013230.1:0-11648 GCA_006408675.1 Madoqua kirkii | reverse complement strand
GGATGGTCTTGATCCCTGTCTCCTGTACAATGTCACGAACCTCATTCCATAGTTCATCAGACACTCTATCAGATCTAGGCCCTTAAATCTATTTCTCACTTCCACTGTATAATCATAAGGGATTTGATTTAGGTTGTATCTGAATAGGCTAGTGGTTTTCCTACTTTCTTCAATTTCAGTCTCCAGGTGACTTAAAATCTAAATTTACTGTCTCACAGTTTCAGCAGCCAAACGCTTGAGGTCAAGGTGTCAGCAGGGTTGGTTCCTTTCCAGGGTTGTAAGGGAAAATCCATTCCTCACTTACAGTGGTTTGGGGACAACCTTTGTGTCCCTTGGCTCGTGGAAGCACCACCCCAATCTCTGTCTCCATCTTCAAGGCCATTTCCCTGTACACTCTCTGAGTCCATATTTCTCCTTTTAACTGGATTCTAGGACTTACCAGGCGGCTCAGATGGTAAAGAATCCGCCTACAATTCAGAAGACCTGAGTTCGATCCCTGGGTTGGGAAGATCCCCTGGAGGAGGGCATGGCAACCCACCCCAGTATTCTTGCCTAGAGAATCCCCATGGACAGAGGAGTCTGGAGGGCTACAGTCCATGGAGTTACAAAGAGTCGGAGAACTGAGCGACTAAGGGTAGCACACGGCATTGGATACTAGTCCCCACCAGGTGGCGCTAATGGTAATAACTCACCTGCCGATGCAGGGGATAGAAAAGACGTGGGTTGGATCCCTGCCTGAGTCGGGAAGATTCCCTGAAGAAGAGAATGGCAACCCACTCCAGTATTCTTGCCTGGAGAATCCCACGGACAAAAGAGCTTGGGAGGCTTAAGTCCAAGGGGTAGCAAAGAGTCGACCCCTCTAAGCAACTGAGCACACAAATTCCCCGCCAGTCAGACTGAAGGAGGGCTCAACTTAAGGACTTCTCATTTGAAGACAGGCTCTTTACAGAGCGAATCAGGTTTTTAACTTTACAGAGATAAGATTTTTGTTTGGTTGGCTTTTGGTTTGTTTTTCTTTTTCCTGCGCAAAGCGTGTGGGATCCTAGTTTCCCTACCAGGGACAGAACCCAAGTCCCTGGAAGCGCAGAGTCCCAAGCTCTGGACCGCCAGGGAAGCCCCCGAGGCAATCAAATATTTGAACTTGGGGTGGTGTCCCATCACTCTGCGACTGGGGGGAGGCATGGATGAGGGTTGGGGTTTGTGTGATGGGTGGTGTGAGCCAGACTCATTGATGAGTCAGGGACAAGGGGTCTCCATCACTGGGGCACCCAGGTGTTGCTCATCCCTGACTCCCCTGCTCTGGCCCCTTAGATCATCCAAAATCCCACAAAACCAGGCTTCCTCCGGGAAGAGTGGTCACAGCCGCAGGGCCTCAGTCCTGGTCGCGCCCTTCTCGAAGCCGCCCCAGGGGCTCAGGCTCAACTCATCCCAGCCCAGCATCTCCCAACCCCTCCCCACCCCACATTTACTTCTCCCTCCCACACACAAAAAGTGTCTTAACTTGATTACTACCGAAAGATCTTGTCTCCAAATAAAGTCCCTTCTGAGGTCCCAGGGGTTAGCACTTCCACATGTGGATCTGGTAAGAGGACAGGATTCAGCTTTAACAGTGACTGAGAGTTGGATTTGCTAACTCGGCCCTTGTTTGTTGTTCAGTCACTAAGTCGTGTCCGACGCTGTGACCTCATAGAACACAGCATGCCAGGCTCCCTGTCCTTCAGTATCTCCCGGAGTTTGCTCGAATTCATGTCCACCGGGTCGGTGACGCTATCTGACCATCTCATCCTCTGCCACCCCCTTCTCCTTTTGCCTTCAATCTTTCCAAGAATCAGGGTCTTTGCATCAAGTAGCCAAAGTATTGGAGCTTCAGCTTCAGCATCAGTCCTTCCAATGAATATTCAGGGTTGATTTCCTTTAGGATGGACTGCTTTGTTCTCCTTGCTGTCTAAGGGACTCTCAAGAATCTTTTCCAATACCTCAATTCAAAAACATCAGTTATTCGGTGCTCAGCCTTCTTTACGGTCCAACTCTCATGTCTGTACATAACTAATGAAAGAACCACAGCTTGACTATAACAGTGACTGAGGTTCAGATTTGCTAACCAACACTGCTCTGCTCCAAATCTCCCCTGGATGGTTCCCTTACTAAATTCATAGGATGCTGGTCTAACTCCCTTCAGGAGGCAGAGGGCCAGGTTGCCCTGCCTGAATGGAGTACAGTGAGCAGCCATGTGCATCCCCAGGGGGCCTGACAGACCAGCACAGCAACTTCTAGGCAAAGTGGACTCCTCTTCACCTAGCTCTGCCCTTGCCAGTAGCCTGGCCATGTGGGCACCTCACATATCCCCCCATTTGCCCCTCACAACCACCTGCAAGTTAGGGATAAACTACTCCCATTTTACAGATGAGAAAACTGAGGAGGGAATTTACCTCCCTATGGTGTCTCAGCTGATAAATGTCAACACCAGCCAACCTGGCCTCTGAGCCTGAACTCTCACAGCCACACGAGTGGAGTTCAGAACTCCGTCCCCCTCCTGTGGATCTGCTGGGGTGGAGTTGATCTTGGGTGGCCTCAGTCTGCAGTGACTTAAAGCAGGATTTCAGTTCCTGACCAGAGATTGAAGTCAGGCCATGGCAGTGAGAACGCTGAATCATTGCCACTAGACCACCAGGGACTAGTGTCCAGTGACAAGTCCCTGGCCCATCCGCTTTGTAGAAATAAGTTCCCACAGAGAGACAGAAATTAGTGAAACAAGTATAGTGTTTATTAAGAGGAAAAAGATTGCGTGTGAATAGGCACACAAGTGGACTCAGCCAGCCAGGCCTCACGGTAGCCTGAATCACTCCCATGGGGCATTTCTTCTGGGTTTCCTTTGACCAAGCATTCTGTTTCTCCTGGTTCTGAGTCCATCCTGGACTCTTCTCAGGGTCCTCCCTGTGTGTGTACATACATCTCTTAGTCAAGATGGGTTCCAGGAAGAAACCAGTAGGTTGACATCACTCCCTTTTTGACCCCAGGGAGCTTTCCTGCCCATGTACAGTGGGAAAGGTCTCCACCTCGAGAACAAGAAATATGTGGTCTCCATCTTTTATCTGGGCAGGGCTCAGCCTCTCCCATTCTCCTCCTGCTATTATCTTCATCTTGGAATATCTGTCCACAGGAGACAAACTGCAGCTGTTTAGCCTGGGGTCCATCTATCTCCTACCTCAGGGTGGTGAGCAAGGTAGAGTGAAGTGGAGGCCCAGTGACTACAGCCCCGGCCACCAGCTCCAGGCAGGGCTCAGCTGCCAGATGTACCTGGCAAGGAGCTGGACCCGGGCCAGAACTGCCTCTCCAGCCCTAATGGGCTGGTCTTCCCATCCAAGCTCAGGTTTGCCACTGAACAGTGGAGACCACAGTTCCCAGTGGTTCAGGGGAGTCTCCAGCGGGGGCCACGAGGGCAGCCTTGTGTCCCAACAGGGCACTTGCTCTGCACTGCCCCCTTCTGGGCCCAGGGGAGCCTGGCACACGGAAGGCACCAACAAATGCACGATACCAGACTTGTGGTTTCCAGAAAGGTGACTAATTAGTCAAAACTCTCAAACTCTGGGTGTGGGGTAGAAACACATCCTGGGCCCAGACCCTTAGACCTCATTTGCCATCAGGTGAGCGGCAGGGTCACCAAGATCCAGCTCCTGCCTGTAAAACAACAATGAATGCTCCTCCTGCAGCCAGGCTAAAGGTGCAGCTAGAGGAGGGGCAAGGCCATGGGAGTTGCAGAGCCAAGTACAGTGGGAAGACCGAAAGCTGAGCATGGAACAGACACTGAGAAACTGTGGCAAATCAAGCCCAACCCTTAAAACACAGAGACGCTGAAGGAATGTTAAGCAACCCACTTAAAAAATGGGCAAAAGATTTGAATAGACACTTCATCAAAGAAGATATGCATATAATAAGAACAGGAAATTGATGCTTAGTACTACTAGTGGTACTAATCACTTGATGAAAGTGAAAGAGGAGAGTGAAAAAGTTGGCTTAAAGCTCAACATTCAGAAAATGAAGATCATGGCATCTGGTCCCATCACTTCATGGCAAATGGATGGAGAAACAGTGGAAACAGTGTCAGACTATTTGGGGGGGGCTCCAGAATCACTGTAGATGGTGACCGCAGCCATGAAATTAAAAGACGCTTACTCCTTGGAAGAAAAGTTATGACCAACCTAGATAGCATATTCAAAAGCAGAGACCTTTGCCAACAAAGGTCCGTCTAGTCAAGGCTATGGTTTTTCCAGTGGTCATGTATGGATGTGAGAGTTGGACTATGAAGAAAGCTGAGTGCCGAAGAATTGATGTTTTTGAACTGTGGTGTTGGAGAAGACTCTTGAGAGTCTCTTGGACTGCAAGGAGATCCAACCAGTCCATTCTAAAGGAGATCAGCCCTGGGTATTCTTTGGAAGGACTGATGCTAAAGCTGAAACTCCAGTACTTTGGCCACCTCATGCAAAGAGTTGTCTCACTGGAAAAGACTCTGCTGCTGGGAGGGATTGGGGGCAGGAGGAGAAGGGGATGGCAGAGGATGAAATGATACCACCAGAAGCTGAGAGGTCAGGAAGGATTGACCCAGAGTCTCAGAGGGAGCATGACCCTGCTGACACCTTGATTTCAGACTTGCGTACTCACCGACTCGATGGACGTGAGTTTGAATGAAATCCGGGAGATGGTGATGGACAGGGAGGCCTGGCGTGCTGCGATTCATGGTGTCACAGAGTCAAACACGACTGAGTGACTGAACTGAGCTGAACTATTAGTGGAGCCAGGTAATGCTAGAGGGATGTGAGGGTCGCCATAACAACATGACCCAAACTCAACTCATCTCCTGGTCAGAATGACTCAAATCCCAGAAGAAAGGCCTTGCAAAAGAAGAAATGTGTTCATTTCCAGATTTAAATACCATTTACCAGATCAACAGCAATGGTGGAAAGTAGGAGACGATGGAATAAACTTTCAAAATTATCTGGGGATGTGACTTCCTACCTAGAATATCACATTCAGCCAAACTATCAATCACACAATTGCATGGTATAAACCATTTTCAGACTCACAAGATCTCCATTATACTGCACGGAAAACAGACTTCAGAGGCGTTAAAGAGTTGGGGAAGAATTAACAATTGGGACATTAAAAAACTAATCAAATGAAAACAGGAGGATCCAAAAAAGCTACCAGAGAAAGGAAATGTGATCAAAATTTCTTACAAGGCTCAGATGTGAACAGCACTTACACAGATGCTGAGTCCTGATTTAACAAATATCGCTTTATACCTACACTGTGAGCACGGAAAGGAGAAAGGTGAGGGCAGATGAGTAAGAGAATTAAATTTTCGTGTTCCATTACAGGAAACGAGTAGAGAATGTCTAAAGCTGTTGGGATCAGAAATAGTGGTACAAATGAATTATTGACAAATATGAATTAAGTGCCTGTAAATTGTTTAAGGTCTTCCCTTGTAGCTCATTTGGAGTAATTGCATTTGGGGAAAGGGACTCTGGAAGGAGGTAGGAGTAGGTCAAGGGACTTTTGTTAGGAGCTTTTAGTACTATTTAACTTTTTTTTTTAAACTATGCGCTTATATATTTTGGGAGAAGGGGGATTGAAATAGTTAAAATACAATGAAGAAAATGATGAGGTTGCACTGATTGGTCTCAGAAAGACTTTCTAGTTCTGCCTATCTGTGGTTCTACAACTGCTATGGAAAACGAAACAGTGAGGGCCATAGATCTGGGCCAGCCCTTGACCTCAACATCTGAGAATCCACTCACAAATTCTGCCAACTGTACTAGTATTTGACTAATATTATGATTAATATTTTAATTACATGGATCTATTCAGAAGGTGTTATGGGTTAAAGTGTGTCCCCTAAGAATATATATGGAGAAGGCTAAGCACCAAAGAATTGATGCTTTCAAACTGTGATGCTGGAGAAGACTCTTGAGAGTCCCTGAACAGCAAGAAGATCAAAGCAATCAATCCAAAAGGATATCAACCCTGAATATTCACTGGAAGGACTGATGCTGAAGATGAAGATTCAATACTTTGGCCACCTAATGTGAAGAGCTGGCTCATTGGAAAAGACCCTGATGCTGGGAAATATTGAGGGCAGGAGGAGAAGGGGACGACAGAGGATGAGATGGTTGGATGGCATCCCCGACTCAATGGACTTGAGTTTGAGCAAAATCCAGAAGACAGTGGAGGACAGAGAAAGCTGGCATGCTGTAATCCATGGGGTCGCAAAGAGTTGGACACAACTTAGCAACTGAACAACAGCAAGATACTCTGAAATCCTAACTCTCAGCACTTGTGAGTGTGGCATTTTTGGAAACAGTCTTTGCAGATGCAATCAAGTTAAGATGAGGTCATTAGTGTGGAACCTAATCCAATATGACTGATGTCCTTATAAGAAAAAGAGACACACAGAGAGAATAAAGCCATGTGACACGAGAGGCAGAGGCCAGAGTGATGAAGTTACAGACACCACCAGAAGCTGAGAGGCCAGGAAGGATTGACCCAGAGTCTCAGAGGGAGCATGACCTGCTGACACCTTGATTTCAGACTTGTGTACTCCAGAACAATGGAATGTGCTGAAGCTGAAACTCCAATACTTTGGCCACCTGATACAAAGAGCCCACTCATTGGGAAAGACGCTGATGCTTTGGCAAAGACCCTGATGCTTTGCGAAAGGAAAGATTGAAGGCAAGAGGAGAAGGGAGTGGCAGAGGATGAGTCACCGACTCAATGAACATGAATTTGAGCAAACTCCGGGAGATAGTGGAGGACAGAGGAGCCTGGCAAAAAGTCGGACACGACTTAGCAACTGAACAACGACAATCTTCCAGAACTGTGAGTGGATACCTTTCTGTTGTTTTAAGCCCCCTAGTTTGTGGTGCTTACTGATGGGAGCCTTAGGGAACTAATGCAGAAGAAAGCAGACTGCATTTTTACTGCAATGCTTATAATGTCTGGCGCCACAGAGCTTGTCCCTGGAAGTGGCTCAGTCTCCTGCCTTCTAGGCCATGCCTGGCTTTGGGACACCTGAGGAACTGGGCTCACAGATGTGCCATTTCTCCAGACACTGTGCCAGTGACAGGCTTGAATGTGCATATTCTTTTCTTTAAAGAAAAAAAAATGTGTGTGTGTGTGTGTGTGTGTGTGTGTGTGTGTGTATTTTCGGTATTTATTTCTCTTTGGCTGTGCTGGGTCTTTGCTGCGTTTCAGGCTTCCTCTAGCTTTGGCAAGCAGGGGCTACCCTCTAGTTGCAGTCACCAGCTTCTCATTAGAGTGGCTTCTCTCATGAAGCAAGGGCTCTAGGGCACACAGTCTTCAGGAGCTGCAGCTCCTGGGCTCAGTAGCTGCAGTCCGAGGGCTCTAGTAGAGCACAGGCTCAAGAGTTGTGCTTCATGGGCTCTGCTGCTCTGCAGCATGTTGGATCCTCCCAGACCAGGGATGGAACCCATGGAACCCATGTCTCCTGCACACTGGCAGGTGAATTCTTTACCACTGAGCCCCTAGGGAAGCCCTATTTTTTTTTTAACTAATTTATTTGCAGCATAGGGATCAAACACAGGTTCCCTGCATTGGGAGCACAGAGTTTTAGCCACTGGACCATCAGGGAACTCCCCAAAGAGTTCCTTCTGCTCCAGAACTCCTGCAGCTCAAGAGCTCTGCTCAGGGTGGGGCTCCCGCAGCTCTCAGCCCTACTCTCCAAATAGAAGGGCAAGATAAAGGTCTAGAGGGAGGCACTCTTGCAGCCCAAGCAACTGCACATGGCCATAGGTTCAGTTCAGTTCAGTCGCTCAGTCGTGTCAGACTCTTTGTGACCCCATGGACTGCAGCACTCCAGGCCTCCCTGTCTAGCACCAGCTCTCAGAGTTTACTCAAACGCATGTCCATTGAGTCAGTGATGCCATCCAACCATTTCATCCTCTGTCGACCCCTTCTCCTCCCGCCTTCAATCTTTCCCAACATCAGGGTCTTTTCCAGTGAGTCAGTTCTTCACATCAGGTGGCCGAAGGATTGGAGTTTCAGCTTCAGCATCAGTCCTTCCAATGAATATTCAGGACTGATTTCCTTTAGGATGGACTGGTTGGATCTCCTTGCAGTCCAAAGGATTCTCAAGAGTCTTCTCCAACACCATAGTTCAGAAGCATCAATTCCTCAGTGCTCAACTTTCTTTATGGTCCAGCTCTCACATCCATACATGACTACTGGTAGACTCTCCCTTTATAAAATACATATATATTATTTTTTGGCTGTGCCATGTGGCATGCGAGGTCTCAGCTCCCCAACCAGAAATCAAACCCATGCCCCTCACAGTGGCAGCACAGACTCTTAACCACTGGACCGCCATGGAAGTCCCACAGGTAGGCTGTCCCTTAAAGAGGTTCTCCTCTCTGTCCCTCTCCCCCGCCCCCCAATGTCTTCTGGCCCCCTTGCCTCTGACTCAGTGAAATGAGCTCATCTGTCTGGAAGGTAGGCTTACAGAGAGTTCCAGAGCAAGGGATGATCTGGAAGGGGGCCCGGGCCCATAGGAAAATGGAGCCTGAGGTCATGAGGCTAGCCTCTTTGGAACTGGCCCGTGTGCGCTTGTGTGTGTATTTGCGTGTCCTATGTGCACGTATGTGAGTGGTTATGTGCGTGAGCGTGCATGCACTTGTGCTTAAGCACCTTGTCTGAGTGTGTATCAGGCTGGAGCAGAGAAGCTCTGTAAATCCACCTAGGCCCACCCAGATGGCTTTCCACCACCAAACTTTTGGCCCAGGAAGTTCATTTAAACATTCTTCCACCTCCTTTCTTTCCCTCCATCACTATTGATCACGAAGATCCCACCCTCCGGGTCCTCCTTTTGGAAAGTCTTTTTCTGCCTGGTGCTCACCAGCTCGTGACCAACTTCCAGGTAGAGTAAAGGATTAAATGGAAGGCACAATAAGAAGTGAAACAATTAGAATTTCTGCCTCATTATCATGGTAATCTTATCAGTCGGATAATGAGGTATTAATGGAGATTTAATGTGCATCTCATAACAGAATCCCTTGGAGAAAACACACAGGGAAATTGCTGTAAATCCACTTAATGATGGAGAAGTCCCAAAACACCATATCCAAAGGATGAAAAATGCAGGATGCAAATGAGAAAGAATCAAGGTCAATAACACCGCGGGGACAGGCCTAATGGCAGATTTGGAGATATATGTAATAAAAATTGCATGTTGCTTTTAAACCTCACCCTCTGTTGTTTTCAAATGTGCATTCCTCGTAATGAAACACAGAAGTGTGGCCAGAATGATTTGTATGTTTTAGAAACCATAGGGGGGGATGGAAACACGTCTTGCAACCCATCAGTTCCCCTGCGGGGAGCCACAGGAGAAATGGGGTGCTTTACCAAGAGGCCTCAAGAGAAGGAGGGCAGAGGGAGAGCCCCTTGCTTAGCAGAGGGGAAGCAGCCTGTCTGAGTTCAAGGTCATTTGGGAAACACTAACAGAGAGAGCCACGTTTATTCATACTTCCACTCCTTCATTCCATCAGCATTTGTCAGGCGCCTGCTGCGTGGCTGACCACAAGCAGCTCAGAAAGCTGAAGGACACGGCAGATACAGGAGGAAAATAAAAGCTCTAATTCAGAGAGCACCTACTAAGTGAAATACCTGATACATGGATGATCTCATTAATTCCAACAGCAACACCGGAACAGAGGAACTTAATTAAGAGCCCCATTTTTCTGATGAGACACTGAAAGTGACAGCGAAGTCGTTCAGTCGTGTCCGACTCTTTGCCACCCCATGGACTATCAGGGTCCTCTGTCCATGGGATTCTCCAGGCAAGAGTACTGGAGTGGGTTGCCATTTCCTTCTCCAAGGGATCTTCCCAGCCCAGGGATTGAACCCAGTTCTCCCGCATTGTGGGCGGACGCTTTGCCATCTGAGCCACCAGAAGCTCAGAGCTATTAAGTAAGTTATCTCCAATCTCTCATGGCTTGAACTTCACCGCTGCTGTCTGAGGCTGAACCCTATGAAAATGATGATATTTGACTGTTGGGGATCCACAAAAAGACTGTTTTCATACGGTCCAGGCTAACAGTTTACTTTCTGCCTAGGGACCCTTTCTAGACGTGGATGCCTCTAACAGAGGCAGGAGGGAGGGACAGAAACGTGACCTGAGCTGAGAGTCACAGAATTCAAGGAGCCTCACAGGGGACCAGTGTCCTTCTGCCTTAGCCCCTGATCGCCTATGTTCCCACACCAGCCCTAGGGGCTCAGGCCATGGATGCTGAGTAAGTGGAAAGAAAGCCCTGAAACACTCATCCTGCAAATTAAAAGCAGTTTGTGGATTGAAAAATACTAAGCAAACGTTGGCTATTTGGTTCTTACAATTTATTGATGATAATAAATAACCCTTGGGCCTTCCACACGTTTGCAAGCATCGAAGGTAAAGTTACCTCAATTTTTTATTTTAGGAAACTTGGAAAAGCAGAGTTTCATGGGACTTTGAGAGCAAACTAACTGTCCCTGTTTTAGTTCTAAAAAGCCCACATCCTGGGAAACCCCACATCCTGGGCAAACTGAGACTGTTGGCCGCATCATCCCAGAGAGACACCGGGACGCCCAGGTCATGGACAGGAAACACCAGGCCAGTTCCACCCGGCGCTGGGCAAGCAGTCCCTATGTGCCAGGCTCTGTGCTGGGTCCCCAGGGTAGTAGCAGAGGCAAATTTGCCTTGTTCAGTGCTGTCTGGGAGACCCTGAAGAGCCGCTGAACTCCAATCCCAGCAAACCCATTATACAGATGAAGAAACTGAGTCGTTGATGCTGGTGTTGGCACTTGCTTAGAGTCACAAGCAGTCTGTGATGCATAACAGCTGAAGGATGACAAGACCCCACTTGAGGGTAGAAACGGCCTCCAGAGAACAGGTCCGTCTGAGCTAGGGAAAAAAAAGGGGGATGGATATTAGGCAACATTTCTGGAGTCTTGCAGCTGTGTTCCGTTTAATCACAGACTGCAAATTGAATGAAGTGAAGACAGTGTTGCCTCTTTGAATTTCCCCCAGGCCCTGTTTAATGAATAAATAGGCATGATTTGTAATTAGCTGATCCGTTGTGCCAATGCTTCGAGAACACCTGAAGCGAGTTAAACATGCCCCCTGCAATCTGGTCGACAATATTAATATGCCTGGCAAACCTTCCTTCCTGGTCCACGGTGCACGTCACCCAATGATCACACACATTGCTTTGAAGTGGACGTATTAAAGGGAAAAAAAGGAGGGGGAATTTTTTTCAGCCTGGAAAGATGAAGACACAGGGTCCTCATGAGCCCTGCCTCCCCGTGTGGAATTTTGGAAGCTACAAGTTCAATTTGTTGCCATCAGCAAGTGCTAGACAACGCACAAAGTCATCTCACCTCCGCACCCTCAACCAGCCTTTCAGAACCCCACGGCTGCTCTCAGGAGACCCTTCTAGGCAGATCTGCCCCCTGGTCGAGGGGTCCTCGGCTCAGCAGGGATCCTCAGCCGTGCGGGCTGCGTTTCTGTGTGCAAGCTGGCGTCTGCAGGGGCCGTCTGATACCCACCCGCAGCCGCTGAGTCCACAGATTCCTGCCAAACTAACGTGCATCCTGTATCATTTATC
>SJYC01013224.1:0-16025 GCA_006408675.1 Madoqua kirkii | reverse complement strand
GATCACATTTAATAATTATGAAATTAGTGAGAGAATAACTATATGATTGGAGTCTTATTTAATATATCATCATTCAGTGCATTCACATCCTATTTACTTTTCTAAAACTCCTTCCCATTGCTTACGAACCGGGACAATTGGAGTGGATTTTATTTGCTCTTATATCATTAAGGAAAATGAATTGGCCTTTGAATTCAGGTTCTAGTTCTTTAAGTGTTAAGGTAAGCATTACACAGACTATAAAGTATAAAAATCTCAAGTGTCATTTCTCAGGATACAGACATTATGGGTCTTTTATGGATATTTGAGAGTCAAAACTAACAAGCAGAGGATTGTAGCATATGTAATAACAGTATCACATGCGTATAATACAGAATTCTTTAAAATATGTTAAGTCACTGTTAGATTTTATGAAAACCAGTTTCATATAGATACTTTAAAAAGTCACAAAAAATTGATGAGGAGATGGATTTCAAATAGGTACTGACTGCCATTAACCTATTCTGTGGTTTCTGACCCTGTGATTGCTCTCCTTTCTGTACGTTATATTTCCAAGACGAATATCACATTCCCACGACCTGCATTATTCCCCTGCACTCTGGTTTGTTTCCTTGTCTATTCTTGAATTAAAAATGATGCCACTATCATTTAAGAAAGGACGCTGTTGACTTGGAAAAGGAGTTTTATGGCTTCTGACGGTGTTGTGCTTGAGCATCTCTATAGCTTGTTTCATATTCTGCCATATGGTTTAGTTCTTCATAATTTCCTCACCCTCGTTACTAAATTATAAATTAATTTAAGGAAGATCTTGTGCTTTAAATCATTTTCTATCACCTGCCAAAAATGGCACTCTGATTTGCCTATAATAGATGTTTGAATAGGATTTTCTTGACTTGTGTGGCTGTAGATGGGGCTTCTGGATGGCTCAGTGGTAAAGAATCCTCCTGCTAATTCAGGAGATGTGGGTTTGATTCCTTGGTTGGGAAGATCCCCTGATGAAGGAGATGGCAACCCACTCCAGTATTCTTGCCTGGGAAATCTCATGGACAGAGAAGCCTGGTAGGCTACAGTCCATGAGGCTGCAAAAGAATCAGTCATGACTTAGCCAGTAAACAACAACAGCAATGGCTGCAGATGCATTCTGATGTTATTGTCGAGTGATTTCCTTTCTGGCTGATCATTTTTGTTAGAATTCTAATCGGCAATATACTTGCCATAGTATGGGGCCAAACCTCAGGCAATCATTACTTGTAAAAGAGGCTGCTGCACAATTTCGTTTGTGTGCTTTGTAAATTTCCTCTTTCCTCCCTGCCTTATTCTGAGATGTTAAGGAGTGAAATATACAAAAACTGAAAACAATGTGGATTTTGCATATATTTGTAATAAGAACAGGTAATGGCATTTTTATATCAACAAATTGGATAATTAATTTCCAAGTTAGACACTCAATATGCTGCAACTTTGGAAAACTCAGCAGTGGCCACAGGACTGGAAAAGGTCAGTTTTCAGTCCAATTTCAAAGAAAGGCAATGCCAGAGAATGCTCAGACTACTGCACAATTGCACTTATCTCACATGCTAGTAATGGTCAAAATTCTCCAAGCCAGGCTTCAGCAATATGTGAACCGTGAACTGCCTGATGTTCAAGCTGGTTTTAGAAAAGGCAGAGGAACCAGAGATCAAATTGCCAACATGTGCTGAATCATGGGAAAAACAAGAGAGTTCCAGAAAAACATCTATTTCTGCTTGATTGACTATGCCAAAGCCTTTGACTGTGTGGATCACAAGAAACTGTGGAAAATTCTGAAAGAGATGGGAATACCAGACCACCTAATCTGCCTCTTGAGAAATCTGTATGCAGGTCAGGAAGCAACAGTTAGAACTGGACATGGAACCACAGACTGATTCCAAATAGGAAAAGGAGTGCATCAAGGCTGTATATTGTCACCCTGCTTATTTAACTTATATGCAGAGGACATCATGAGAAATGCTGGACTGGAAGAAACACAAGCTGGAATGACGATTTCTGGGAGAAATATCAATAACCTCAGATATGCAGATGACACCACCCTTATGGCAGAAAGTGAAGAGGAACTAAACAGCCTCTTGATGAAAGTGAAAGAGGAGAGTGAAAAAGTTGGCTTAAAGCTCAACATTCAGAAAACGAAGATCATGTCATCTGGTTCCATCACTTCATGGGAAATAGATGGGGAAACGGTGGAAACAGTGTCAGACTTTATTTTGGGGGGCTCCAAAATCACTGCAGATGGTGACTGCAGCCATGAAATTAGAAGATGCTTGCTCCTTGGAAGAAAAGTTATGACCAACCTAGATAGCATATTCAAAAGCAGAGACAATACTTTGCTGACTAAGGTCCGTCTAGTCAAGGTTATGGTTTTCCCAGTGGTCATGTATGGATTTGAGAGTTGGACTGTGAAGAAGGCAGAGCACCAAAGAATTGATGCTTTTAAACAGTGGTATTGAACAAGATTCTTGACAGTCCCTTGGACTGGAAGGAGATCCAACCAGTCCATTCTGAAGGAGATCAGCCCTGGGATTTCTTTGGAAGAAATGATGCTAAAGCTGAAACTCCAGTACTTTGGCCACCTGATGCGAAGAGTTGACTCATCAGAAAAGACTCTGATGCTGGGAGGGATTGGGGGCAGGAGGAGAAGGGGGCGACCGAGGATGGGATGGCTGCATGGCATCACTGACTTGATGGATGTGAGTCTGAGTGAACTTCCAGAGATGGCGATGAACAGGGAGGCCTGGCGTGCTGTGATTCATGGGGTCGAAAAGAGTCAGACACGACTGAGTGACTGAAACTGAACTGAAGTGAAGTTAGGCACAGTCTATTGCTTTCTTCCTCTGTTCTTTCCCCTTTCTCTTCCTCCTTCCTCCTTTCTTTCTCCTCCCCCCTCCTTTTTCTTTCCACACCTTAGAATAGAACCTAAAGGGATAGGCAGATAAACTAATATGAATCATATATTTGAAAATTGAGAAATTTTCTGTGCAAGTCATCAATAGGAACATGTGATGTGTACTGAGTTGGGAGGGAACGGTTTCTGAACAAGCTTACAAAAGGCCTAACTTAGATGATGTTCAGCCAATACTGAAAGGATGAAAAAGGGCCTGGAGGCCTGTGTAGGCAGGATCATCTAGGTGAAGGGAATAGCATGTGCAAAATATATAGTAGGGAAGAAGCAGTTTTGAAACTGAAAAGAGACCAAATATTTTTCTTCAGGTTTTATTTACATATATTCAATTGCTTAATGACAATTACTCTTTTTTCAAAAGGAATGTGAACCATAATTTCTTGACCTTCTACTATGTGCCAGGCTCTGTTCCTGATGTGTTGCATTTCTAAATGAATATCTTATGAAGCCCTCATATTCTGGAGGCTTATCAGCAAACTCATCATCTTCCCATTTCTACATGCTTTTGAAATTTCTTATATTGGTGAGCAACAGCTACCATCCACTCAGTTATCCAAGTTCTAATTGTAAAACTTCTTGTAGATCTTCATCTCCCATACCCAATTTGTGTGCATATTTATTCACTCTGCTCCACAATAAATTCTTGTTGTATCGATCTCCATCCTTTCTGCTACCGTTCTCAGCAGATCCTACCCACAGTATTGAATGTCCTATTCACTGTTCTCTCCTCCTTAATTTTACCCTTTTTCAATCCATCCTCCAGCATCTCTTGAGAATGACCTTTTGAGAACAAATAGGACATCAGCTCTTTGCTCAAAATATGTCATTGGCTTCTCATCACCTTTAGAGAAAAAAAAATTCCTTGGCATGACATCCTCTTTTCATCCTCTGGCCTTCACCTACCTGATCAACCAAATTTTCTATAACTGCTCTTCCATATCCTCTCACAAACCTCTTGCCCAAGAAATTCTTACACCTTCATGTAATTTACACCATTATTCTTTCCACCTAGGATGTCATCCTTACGTTAGTATCTCTAATATAACGACCTATCTAAGTCCTTAAAGTCTCAGCCCAAAGTTATCTTACTTGTGATGAGTTCCTTGTTTTTTCTCTAGGCATTTCTGAACATCTTCCTCCTCTCTTCCCTCTACATATTATAATTACACTGATTACTATTCTACTGTAATGGTTTACAGGTCTGTATCCCTACAACCCGATAGACCCCTTGTTTGCAGGGTCTGTCTTTTTATCTTCATCTCCTCAGCCCTTGTGCCATACCTGAAGTACAGTAAATGCCTTGTAAATATTCATGGAATAACAGTCTGACCTTCTGACCTGACAAAATGCCTCTCAGTCTTCTCAGCAGCTCCTCTCTATTTTGCTAATGATAATCTGCGGCTTAGATGTCTTCAATTATTAGTAGACTCAGCATTTAGTATCAGGATTGTTTGATGGTAGGGTAATGACATCCTCCTTATCAGAGGCTGTTCCTTTATTGGTTGACTACACTTAACTAAAAGATCCATAAAGACATTCTTTAGCTTAGCTTCAGGAGTTCTTGAACTTTGCTTGACCAAATCCGTCAGGCAGATAAGGATGGAAGCACATGGAATCAATAAGCAAGTTCCCACTCATGTCTTCAGTCCTTTCCACCTAGTCTTAGTTCTGCCAGATTCTCACTCTTCCTGGATCCCAGGAGGCCACTGCAGGGAGGAAAACATCCTTTTAACTACTTGTCTCCCCTGCTCTTGCCCTTATTTATGAACAAGCAAAGCTATGGTGAAGTGGTGGCTGACAATAGAGACTCTAAATAAATAATTGTTAAAAATGTTATGGTGATATTTGAACCAAGTTTACAACATAGTGCTTTCTCACCATTATATTTCAGTTTTTCTAGGGTTATCACCTCAGTAGAAAGAGAAGAATTTTTCAAGATTGATTACTTTTTGGCTGTGCTGAGTCTTTGCTGTGGCACACAGGCTTTCCCAGTTGCGGTGAGTGGGGGCTGCTCTCTCGTTGTGGTGCACGGGCTTCTTATTTTGGTGGCTTCTCTTGTTGCTGAGCACAAGCTCTAGGGCATTCAGGCTTCAGCAGTTGTGGTTCACGGGCTCCAGAACACTGACTTAGTAGTTGTGGTGCGTGGGCTTAGTTGTCCAGGGGCATGTAGGATCCTCCCAGACCAGGGATTGAACCTGTGTCCCCTGCATTGGCAGGCAGATTCTTTACCACTGAGCCACTAGGAAAGCCCTGAGGAATTTCTTAATACAAGTAATAATGCATCTATCTTAACTGAAGGAAATACTGAAGTCTTTAACTGGTCTTCAGCCAGTGTCATTGAAGAATGCACAGTCTTGTGAAATATCCACCAGCTAAGAAAGTCTTCACTTTGCTTATTGAGAGGTGAAAATTAATGGCTAATTAATTCAGAAGTTCTCTATTCTCAGAGATCTGAGAGCTTATCAATGACACAGCTATCATATTGGAAGCAGAGGCATCCTTGAAAGAACTTATATGGCTATTGACTATAAAACAGGGCAACTACATGAAATCTGTCTAGTAAAGCTGCTACATGGGTGGTATTAATATTCACTGATTTCCTGTTCTTCTCTAAACATCCAGAGGGATGTGTGTGTGTGTGTGTCTGTGTATATGTGTGTGTGTGCTTACAGCTTTCTTATTGATACATCTGTCCATCCCATTACCATACAGCATCTGTCAGATCAATGTTTTGAGGTTGCTTGAAATATAAGAAGTGAATAAAGTTGACTGGTATTAAATACAAAAGAGGCAAATAGAATTTAAGTCAAACAAAATCTGGTTGTGCCAAAATGTGAGAGATGACAGTAAAACACACATGCACACACACACATTTAAGGGTACATATTAAGCTGTAGACCCACTCCAGTACTCTTGCCTGGAAAATCCCGTGGATTGAGGAGCCTGGGGGAGCTGCAGTCCATGGGGTCGCTGAGAGTTGGACACGACTCAGTGACTTCACATTCACTTTTCACTTTCATGCATTGGAGAAGGAAATGGCAACCCGCTCCAGTGTTCTTCCCTGGAGAATCCCAGGGATGGCAGAGCCTGGTGGGTTGCCATCTCTGGGGTTGCACAGAATTGGACATGACTGAAGCGACTTAGCAGCAGCAGCAGTAGCAGCAGCAGCAGTAAGCTGTAGAAGGCTTTATGGGAAATGGACTTAATTTATTTCATTTTACTAGAACCACAGAAATAACAGGGATTTCTGATAGTTTTAAATTTTTTCTCAAATCCTGACCTGAAACTTATTTTGTGATCCCAGGCAGGAAAATACCTCTTACTTCTGTGTATCATGATAAGGACAGATTTAATAGACAGGATCTGTGTTGAAACTGGAACTTTCAGATATACTTATTTCAAAAATAGTATTTTTAAACTTAAGAAAAGTTTCTATACATGAACAAATTTTAGCCAGTGTAGACATTAACAAACCTAACTATTAGGATTCAGGAAGTAACAGAAGGACTAGCTATGGTCTTAGAATCTCTATGGGAAAAGGACTCCATAGAGACATCTAAACTTTATTCCTAGAAAGTCCATAGCAGTATCAGCTGAGGGTTGCTTCAGTCTCTATTTCAATAGTTTAAAATGTAATTCCTACATGAATATGTCACTACTGCTAAGTCACTTCAGTCGTGTCCGACTCTGTGTGACCCCATAGATGGCAGCCCAACAGGCTCCCCCATCCCTGGGATTCTCCAGGCAAGAACACTGGAGTGGGTTGCCATTTCCTTTTCCAGTGCATGAAAGTGAAAAGTGAAAGGGAAGTCGCTCAGTCGTGTCTGACTCTTTGTGATCCCATGGACCGCAGCCTACCAGGCTCCTCTGTCCATGGGATTTTCCAGGCAAGAGTACTGGAGTGGGGTGCCATCGCCTTTTAATGAATTGAAGCATCATGTTACTGGTTTAAATCAACAAATCCTCATTGAACAATCACAGTGTTTAACTGTCTGGAAAGTGTAACCCTTCAGTGTTTTGTAAATCATTTTGTGCATGTGTACTCAGTCAGTTAGTCATATCCAATTCTTTATAATCCCATGGATTGTAACCCACAAGGCTCCTCTGTCCATGGGGTTTTCCAGGCCAAGAATACTGGAGTGGGTTGCAAGTCCCTTCTCCAGGGGATCTTCCCAACCCGGGATCAAGCCTGAGCATTGGCAAGCGGCAATTGGCAGCCCATGCAGTGGCTCTCTCCCACTGAGCCACCATTACTATTGGATAAAATAGTGGTTCTCAATTAGAATCTCTTAGATAACTTTTAAAAACTTTCCAGACCCTATGTAATGTAATACAAATTCCTGGGTCTAAAACCCAGGCCTCAGTGGTTCCTTGAGGTCCTTGGGTGGTTCCTATGTGCAGCCAAGTGTTGACAACCCCTTCTCTTTCCTTTATAATTTCTGCATATACTAATCTGACGCCTCACTTTGGAATTTAACATTTACTGGGCATTGATGGCTTGGTTTACACTTTAATTTTAACATGTTGTTATATAAGGGATCTAAATTGGGTTTTATTTTTCTTCTCTAACCTTGCCTCTGAAATAAGGAGAATAAAACATAGGAGGGAAAATATCTTAGTCTGAAAGTTTACAGGCTGAATCTAAGATATGTACTAGATTGAGTTTAACTGTTATTCATCTGAAGTCTGAATTTTCTGCCCTGAAAATTCTGAGGAAAAAAAATGAAGAATGAAAATAGTGTTAGAGGCAAAATTGGAATGGGAACCTATAGTTTATACAGTTTGACATTATACTGCAGAAAAATCAACTAATGCATTTATTTATCTCGTCCATTTGTCAGTATGTAATAGAGGGATGAATTAAAAAAACTATGAAAAAAGGAAGTGGAAATATAGCTAGACTTAATGGAATTGAAATCGGAGGCTTAGAAACCTCAGAAAGAAATGTTTACACTCCAAGTGCAGTGCTTTCCTCATCAATTTATGATTGTATGTTCCTAGCTTGCACTTAATGTAAAGAATGGGTGTAAATTCATGTCATAACCATTAAGTTTTCAGAACTTATAAAATAGAATGATCTAGGGGTTACCTACTACTCTGATGAAGCATTGGTTTCTTTCAGTCTTCATCAATGAATCTAGCTTTGGGAGTGTCCTTTTTAAAAGTTTAAATCTTGGACTATCTAAGTCAATTTTAAGGTGAATCCTACCAATTGTTTATAGAAAGGGTATTTATCTTCATGGTAAAATGACTAAGGGGCATAATTTTTCCCCTTATGTCTATGAATAATTTATTATTATTCAAGATGACTCACATAAAATAAGATTGAATTCCTTATTGTGTTCAGTTGGCCTGATTAAGCCTCTGCATGAGGAAAAATGAAATATGAGTCAGAATCTGGGTTAGTAACTTTAGTTTTTTTTCTTTGACATTTAGCATGTGAACTAAGTATATGTCATGTTTAGCACTGCCCTAGAACATGGAAGTCGTGTTTTTACAATTCATATCATCTCCCCATCAGGATTGTAACTATCCTAATATTAAAAAAGAATGTCTTTCCCACAAAATAGTATTTTATTTTGAATAGTTATAGGAAAAGTCTGTGTATTTGGAGAAAGGGCTTATACAATTCTGAAATTATCAGCAATATAATCCACACACACACACACACATACTTGAAATGATACTGTGTAAACAATTTAGGTCAAGTTGACATCAATATTTCAGTCATTTTGATCATTCTTCTTCACATGTGAGATATGAGAGATACATGTGAAAATATTTTGACTCAATACTTTCAATAAGTTGATTTCTCGTTAAAATGTAATTGTTACTATAAAGCCCTTGCCGACTCTGCCCTTGCCCCTGGGAGACTGACCGACATGCCTGGCATTCTAGCTCTCATTTACTCTTCGCTAATCTTAGTTTGATTTGCAAAGCTCCACAAACCATTCCGCCTCAGGCTTTGGCAAATGTTCCCCCTGGGCAACATTCTTCTCCACCTCTAGTTTCTTTTCTCACTTTTAAGAAACAAATTTGATCATAGGAGGAAGTCACTTCCTTGGAAAAGCATCCTTTGATCCTCAGAGCGGGTTTCTTTCCATTGTGTATGCTCTCCCTGCTGCCAGCACTTCTTCATAGCACTCGTCCAAGAGAAAGTATTCATGTGCTTACTTAACATCTTCTCCCACCTAGACTGAAGGTTCCCTGCGGGAAGGGCTGTGCTACACAGGACATTTGAAAATAACAATATTAATGTTCTGTAACTGGTTTCAACCCCCCCCCCCACCACCACCACCATAAATGCAGGATCTATGGCTATAAGGCCCTGATCTTTGTTATTCACTCCTCTATTCTTAGCCCCTTGATATAGCATCTGGCTTATGGTATTTGTTCAATAAATGATGGTTGAATGAGTGAGTGAATTTATGGCTGAAACTCATTAACTTTTAATACACAGAATTGTCTTTTTTATCTGCTTTGTCAATTTTTAAAACTTTCATATAGCAGGTTTTAAAAAAAATTTTTTAGTTGTTTGGATATTTGCATATTAGGTATACTGAAGAGTCAAATCCCTTATGACTATACAATGGAAGTGAGAAATAGATTTGAGAGACTAGATTTGATAGACAGAGTGCTTGATGAACTAGGGATGGAGGTTCATGACATTGTACAGGGGACAGGGAGCAAGACTATCCCCAAGAAAAAGAAATGCAAAAAAGCAAAATGGCTGTCTGAGGAGGCCTTACAAATAGCTATAAAAAGAAGGGAAGCAAAAAGCAAAGGAGAAAAGGAAAGATATAAGCATCTGAATGCAGAGTTCCAAAGACTAGCAAGGAGAGATAAGAAAGCCTTCCTCAGCAAACAATGTGAAGAAATAGAGGAAAACAATAGAATGGGAAAGACAGAGATCTCTTCAAGAAAATTAGAGATACCAAGGGAATATTTCATGCAAAGATGGGCTCAATACAAGACAGAAATGGTATGTACCTAACAGAAGCAGAAGATATTAAGAAGAGGTGGCAAGAATACACAGAAGGACTGTACAAAAAAGATCTTCACGACCCAGATAATCAGGATGGTGTGATTACTCACCTAGAGCCAGACATCCTGGAATGTGAAGTCAAGTGGACCTTAGGAACCATCACTACGAACAAAGCTAGTGAAGATGATGGCATTCCAGTTAGCAAGGAGAGATAAGAAAGCCTTCCTCAGCAAACAATGTGAAGAAATAGAGGAAAACAATAGAATGGGAAAGACAGAGATCTCTTCAAGAAAATTAGAGATACCAAGGGAATATTTCATGCAAAGATGGGCTCAATACAAGACAGAAATGGTATGTACCTAACAGAAGCAGAAGATATTAAGAAGAGGTGGCAAGAATACACAGAAGGACTGTACAAAAAAGATCTTCACGACCCAGATAATCAGGATGGTGTGATTACTCACCTAGAGCCAGACATCCTGGAATGTGAAGTCAAGTGGACCTTAGGAACCATCACTACGAACAAAGCTAGTGAAGATGATGGCATTCCAGTTTAACTGTTTCAAATCCTGAAAGATGATGCTGTGAAAGTGCTGCACTCAATATGCCAGCAAATTTGGAAAACTCAGCAGTGGCCACAGTGAAAAGCAGAGACATTACTTTGTCAACAAAGGTCCGTCTAGTCAAGGCTATGGTTTTTCCAGTGGTCATATATAGATGTGAGAGTTGAAATATAAAGAAAGTTGAGCGCCGAAGGGTTGATGCTTTTGAACTGTGGTGTTGAAGAAGACTCTTGAGAGTCCCTTGGACTGCCAGGAGATCCAACCAGTCCATCCTAAAGGAGTACAGTCCTGGGTAGGACTGATGTTGAAACTGAAACTCCAATACTTTGGCCACCTGATGTGAAGAGCTGACTCATTTGAAAAGACCCGGATGCTGGGAAAGATAGAGGGCAGGAGGAGAAGGGGACAACAGAGGATGAGATGGTTGGATGGCATCACCAACTCAATAGACATGGGTTTGGGTGGACTCCAGGAGTAGCGATGGACAGAGAGGCCTGGCGTGCTGCAGTTCATAGGGTCACAAAGAGTCAGACACCACTGAGTGACTGAACTGAACTGATATTGAAGAGACACTTGAAATTCATGTCAACTTTCAATCTCTGAATATCTTTTGTAAAACTGAGAGTGCATAACATAATTTATAAGCATGAATGCTTCATTAATTATGAATTGTGATTGTAACAACAGCTCAGTAGAAAGATATGTTTGTAAATTTGTTCAATAATTAATAGAAATAAAAAGTTAGGATTTGAGAGCTGGAGCATCCATCAGTTGAATTTAGCACAACCAAGAGACGTTAAAATAAATACTTGCAAATGATAAGTGATTTACCCAAAGTCATAAAGATAAGTTAATAGTCGAAGAAAATTTTAAGTCCGATTCTTCACTTCTTTTTATATTGGATAATACTAAGTTGTTATGCCCTTCTGCAGGGGATCTTCCCAGCCCAGCGATTGAACCCGAGTCTCCTGTGTCTCCTGCATTGGCAGGTAGAACTTCCACTGAGTACCGGGGAAGCAATAACCATGCTCAGTAGGGGCCAGAATCATAATGTTTGAGGAGGTTTGAGGAAATACTAAGATAATTGAAAAATTAGTACAAGGGGTTTGGAATCAAATACCTTAAAATCTCTTGGACATGGATTGTAACATAATACATTCTAGCACATTTGCCTCTGATTTTCTTCCTACTGAGAAAAGGGAACTTATCAGACAGCACATTGAGGGGCCAAATAAAATCTCTAACAAGATTTGTTTGGGTACTGGGTCAGACAATCTGAAGATCCCAAGATCACTAACCTTAAAGGAAATCTAAGTTATTTGGAGAATGCCATAATCTGAAACACTGAGACACAGTTCTGAGAGAAGTATTGATTTTTGGCTTTCAGGCAATGCATTTGTTTAAGACTAAAGGTGCAGGCTATACCACAGAACACCAAATCACCTTGGAGCTGCTGCCTCGGCACTGGCCCGACAGCTAGTAGAGACAGGCTTGCATTTTCTCCTGAAGTCTTCTATCTTCCTTTAGTGTCGTTGAATGAGGGCCGCTAGAGTGTCAGAGAAAATATTTATTGCTCTTCCATATGTCACCGCTCTCCTGCCAGTGACATGTGTACTCATCAGTCAAACGGAAACTACCCACCATGTTTGATTTACTGCAGTTGAAGGGGATCTGTTTGTGGGTTCCTATAACATAAACCATTTTGCTAGAGATTAATGCTCTGATTTGCATGCAGCTCATGGGGGTTACATCATTAGTTTTCATGATATATCAGGACTAAATGTAAGAAATGCAACTCTTTTTCCTCTGTGGGGTCCTGCTCTTTTCCTTTCCTCGCCCTCACCTTTTCATTAACTTTCCTCTTGTTGTTCAGTAAAGCATTATTTACTTTGTGTTTTCTCGGGACCTGGTAGAAGATTAAATGATTACGTTTTAGCGATACAGAAACCATGAATAAAGTCCCTCTCAAGAAGATAGAAAACGAATAGCAACAAACTTCTAATCTTGCCAATGGACTTTCAGCAAACATATGCTGATGAACCTGCAGAAAAGGAAATTTGACTTTTCTTACTGACATCTCTGTTCCATTTATATTCTGTGAGACATGTGGAGTAGGAAGGTTTTCACAGCTTTCAGAGTTGCTCAGTTTGAAGAAAGTTTTCTAATATACTATAATTCTACTGCATAGATTTCAAAATCTGTACTAAGTGACGTTTCTATGCTCTGAGTCAAGAAAGTTCTATAGGTGCATAATTGAATCTACTTTGATGGCCACACCTGATGGCCACACTGCTCTCTGGGATGATGGTAAGATAAATGACTACAGAGCCTTGCATTTAGGTGTAGCTTTAGAAGTGGGAAAAAAGCCACTGAGCTATTTCTTCCATATCCCCACATCTTCAAGAAAGCCCCTGAAGCATATAAAAAAATCTGTCAGTGCTCCTCCAAAGAGAATATTTCTCTAAGTAAAATAAGAAAGAATTTTGTTGTAATATACAAAAGGGGACTCTTGCATTTTTCAAAATATAGCTAGTCTAAAGATGTCACAGAATTTAAAGTTAGGCGAGGGAATGATGAGGATCTTCAACTTGTATCTATAGCAGATACTCTAAGTACTTAGACATGAGAGGGGATATCCATGATCAGAATATCTCCAGTGGTCTAACAATAATTCACTGCCTGACTTCACACATATATATATTGAACTTATGACTGACACCAGAATAAGAGTCACCATCATATGTCCAAGGAACCATGTACTGAACAAGCTGTCTGTTAGGGCTCCACAAATGTTATTCTTGTTGACATAGGTCTTTACCTGAATTTTTTACCTCTTCCATGTGCCACCTATGGAAGCTTAAGTAACCTTGCTTGAAATCTCTGGTAACAAATTAGGTCCTAGGGTGTTGTGTGTGATTCTAGAAGTTTTCTCAGTTGTCTTCAGTATATTCTGTTTTGCCTTAGGCCATCAGGAATTAGCTTGCAACCAGTATATTGTTTGGACAATAGGCAGTGAAGGAGTGTTTAAGTGTTTGTTATCTTGAGTAGGACATACACAGAGTTCAAATTCCAGCTTCGTGGTTATTATCTGGGTGATGTTGAATAAAGTATTCAATCTTTCTAATCATGTTTCTTCTAAGATTTGGTTGATAAAATATGTGAAATGGCCAAGTCTCTGGCAGCTAGAAATTGTTAATGAACAGTAGCTATTGTTATTGTTATTAATAATATTTAGCTCTCTAGAAATTTCCCAGTGGCAGAACATAACTGCTGTTTGAGCCCCCTCTCACCTATTTGAATGCAAATGGGAAGTGAGAGATTTGAGGGCAAGATGGAGAGACTGTTTACTTGGTGAATCAGAGTGTAGGTACTTTTTCAAAGTTGTTGGGAGCAATCCAGATAGGCCAGAAAGGAAGTTAGGGAACATCTACTAGGAAGCCTCAGGTACAGACTGGAATATTGGGTGTGTGAAATTTCACTACTATGTGTTGGAAATGGAGATATGTTAATCAAAATGACCTGAGTGAGCCACTGTCTTGCTGGGAGACCTACCACCACTATTGCAAGGAGTTTGGGGTAGAGTGTTATGTAGCTGGGTATGTCTTGAGGGTGGGAACTGTATCATTCTGCTTTTTTGGCCTTCTCTGACATTGATTCTACCAATAGTTCATTAAGAATAAAGTGGCTAATGCCACTTGAACAGTGCTTTTAGTGGGAAATTCACTCCCTCTCAATTTTTTCCATTTATGAAGGGCTTCCCTGGTGGCTCAGAGGTTAAAGCGTCTGCCTCCAATGTGGGAGACCTGGGTTCAATCCCTGGGTTGGGAAGATCCCCTGAAGAAGGAAATGGTAACCCACTCCAGTATTGTTGCCTGGAGAATCCCATGGACGTAGAAGCCTGGTAGGCTATGTTCACGGAGTTGCAAAGAGTCGGACACGACTGAGCGACTTCACTTTCACTTTATATATATATAAAACAAAGAAGAAAGATGATATTGATAAAAATTTGATATTGATAGAATAATTTCCCCACAATTTTCTACTGGAAAAGAATAATTTTGTATTAGCTCAGTTATTTATTCTGGAGAGTGTGCAATAGCTTTTTTTTTAAAGCTTTCTATGTATATTACCTTTTCAATCATGATAATTATGGAATCATTGAATACATATTTCTTTTATAGTGGTGACACATTTCAGAGTTTCATGTGTGAGCCTATTTATTCTGCTTGTTTTTACTTGCCTATTTTCTCATTATACTTTCTTCACAGCTGTAAAACAAATATGTATACAATGGTAATAGTTTGTCACCCCTTACAGATATTTTACCAAGAAACAAACAAAAAAATGCCCCTGGAAGTATCATAGAGAAGCATAGCAAGCATTTTAATATAAGCAGCAGGAATTCCTTTGGACTACACAATCCTTTTCATAAGAACGTCCATTGAAGAATTTAAATATATATGGAAACTAACCTTCAGCCTAAAACTCAGGTGATCAAGATTGCAATCTTAAAGTAAGTTTTATGTCTCATGTCCACTTTCTAAGCTACACATACTCAAGGTCACACAGTCATACACACAGCTGGAGCTTATATTCTAATCTCCCCCTCTTTTCTCTGCTGTTTTTAAGAGATTATCCTCTACTATATTGGAGACATTAAACTATTAGGGTTAAATAGGTGTCTTAGAAATAGACTGCCTCAGTAATTATGATTAAAATCTTTAACCGTTCCAACTCTGAAGGCTTTATTTAGTTTGATCTCTTTTTCTGTTTCACTAGCTTTTATGTTAAGAGTTTCTCATCATTCCAAGGGTATGTTTAATGCTCCTATGAACCAATGAATTAAATTCTCCCGTAGCTTCTGACTACATTTAGGTATTTCCTTCAGAACAGCATACTGTGGTCACTAGGGGGACTGTGTACCAGAGAGATGGACTGGGTTCCATTACCTGTGTAGATATTCCTCACCATTTGAATAACTCAGAGGGAAATGTGGCACCATGATTGCTAGGGGTTTTAATGGAATGTACAGTGGCGCGTGGGTGTGTGTGTCTTGAGATTGGTTTGGTGTGTGTCCTAGCAGTGGTAACAGTGCCATTTTTCATTTTACATGGTTTAAACCCAAACCCATATGAAATACAGCTATTTATCCAGTGCTGCCTTGATGAAGGAAAGGAAATTTCTTACTTCATGAGCCACCTCTCTTTTGTATTGTATTCTGAACAAATTGGTTCTCTTAAACCATTAAGAAGTTCTTGTTGAAAAAAATAAAAATGAAGTAAAATGAACTTTTCACCTATGACTTGTGACTTAGGCTTATAAGATTTAAAATATTTTGACAAACTTCCAGTTATAAAATAAATAGAGATGTGTTGTATACCATGATGATTATAGTTAGTAATGCTGTATTGTATATTTGAAAATAGCGGAGAAAGATAGACCTTAAATTTTCTCATAATGTAACTGTATGGTGACAGATGTTAATTAGACTTAGTGTAGTGATCACTTTGCAATATATGGATAAATCAAATCATTATATTGT
>SJYC01013221.1:0-14031 GCA_006408675.1 Madoqua kirkii | reverse complement strand
GTACAGTGATCGATATCATGAAAATGCTAATGAATAGTACAATGATATTGGGTGATTATAATAATACCTGTATTGGACAGGATAGACTGCCACAGCAGAGGGAGAGAGAGCTGGGAGGTCACACTTTCTCTTACTAAGTAACTTATCTCTTGTCACCTTACACTTCATTGGTTGGAGCTATTTCCATGGCAACACCTACTTCAAGACAGCTGGGAAGTCAGCCTCCCATGAGTCAAAGGAGGAGAGGCGAACCAGTTATGGGTGAGTACTAACAATGTGTCCAAAATAACTAAATGTATTTAATACATAGCATACATTATTACATGTAACTTTCAAAGCTACTTATATTGTACCTACTTTTAAAAAATTACATATTTATTTATTTGTTGAGTTGGGTCATGTGGTATCTTTTTGTTGCGGCATGTGAACTCTTAGTTGCAATATGTGGGATCTAGTTCCCTGACTGAGGATTGGGAGTGTGGAGTCTTAGCTGCTGGACCAGCAGGGAAGTCTCTGTACCTGCTTTTAATATTGCCACTTTACAGATGATAAAACTGAACAGTAAAATGTTAAATGACTCACATATAGTTTGAATTATCAAGACCATGTCTGTATTAATTTAAAGACCATGTTTTTATTCTACCTGCCAACAATAAATAGTTATTTATGTTGGTATTTTCCCAACTGATGGATTTCCCAGTTATCAGAGACATTTTAGGGAAATTGAAATGACCAAACTAACTCCCTATTTATACCTTTTCCAGCTCCCATGGTTGAGTCAGGGACCAGAACCCTCAGGTTCAAGCCACCCTTCTGCTGACTGTGAGACTAATCTTTCTGTTAGGACAGAGTGGAGCAAGAGAATACACGCCACCAACAGGGTCAGCCCTGTGCAAACTCTGCTCTTCTAAGGAGTACTGTTTTGTTTTGTTCCTGTGTCCAAACATCTTGCTTCCACTGTAAGTCTAAGTGTGCTGGCTGTCTAGCTGCTGGACCAGCAGGGAAGTCTCTGTACCTGCTTTTAATATTGCCACTTTACAGATGATAAAACTGAACAGTAAAATGTTAAATGACTCACATATAGTTTGAATTATCAAGACCATGTCTGTATTAATTTAAAGACCATGTTTTTATTCTACCTGCCAACAATAAATAGTTATTTATGTTGGTATTTTCCCAACTGATGGATTTCCCAGTTATCAGAGACATTTTAGGGAAATTGAAATGACCAAACTAACTCCCTATTTATACCTTTTCCAGCTCCCATGGTTGAGTCAGGGACCAGAACCCTCAGGTTCAAGCCACCCTTCTGCTGACTGTGAGACTAATCTTTCTGTTAGGACAGAGTGGAGCAAGAGAATACACGCCACCAACAGGGTCAGCCCTGTGCAAACTCTGCTCTTCTAAGGAGTACTGTTTTGTTTTGTTCCTGTGTCCAAACATCTTGCTTCCACTGTAAGTCTAAGTGTGCTGGCTGTCCAACCTGGGCTTAATTCCAGGTTCTAACACTTACTAGCTATATGACTTTGGAAAAATTACTTTACGTTTCCAGATTCTGTATTTTTCACCTGTAAAATGAAAGCAACAATGATAATTATTACTGTTGTTAAAGCTGACATTTGTTGGGTACCTACTATATTGCTTCCACTGTGCTAAGTGCTTTAGGATGAATTATCTTATTTAATCTCCTCATCATTTCCCTGAAATAGGTACTGTTAATCTGCATATTCGGAGAGGGCAATGGCACCCCATTCTACTACTCTTGCCTGGAGAATTCCATGGACGGAGGAGCCTGGTATGTTGCAGTCCATGGGCTTGCTTGGGGTTGGACACGACTGAGTGGCGTCGCTTTCACTTTTCACTTTCGTGCGTTGGAGAGGGAGGTGGCAACCCACTCCAGTGTTCTTGCCTGGAGAGTCCCAGGGGCGGGGGAGCCTGGTGGGCTGCCGTCTATGGGGCTGCGCAGAGTCGGACACGACTGAAGCAACTAAAAGAAGAAGAAAGAAAAGAAATAATCTGCATATATCATACATAAGAAATTACATAATATGCCCACAGTTAAACAGCTAATAACTGACATAAGAGTCAAACCTATAATTCACTAACTCCAGAACCACAATCATCGCTTCTAAAAAGTATTTATTTTTATTAACATTAAAATTATATATATGTTTACTTATTTCCTCCCATTGCCCCAGTAACTTGATTTTGTTCAGAAATTATTTCTGTTTAAATTTGTACTAGTTCAACTGTATTCAAGTCACAAGCTTAAGACCCAGTCTGGTATCCCACTGTAGCATCTTGCTTGCTTCCCATGAACACAGTCCATTTTCTGAGTCCCTCCATCACTTATAAGGATTTTCTAGCTCTTTATCCACTGGATTGAATGTCTAGATATCTCCTGCCTTGAACATCTCCCTTTACAACCTTTTTTTGTTTTTACTGAAGAATAGTTGAAGTACAATGTTGTATAATTTACTGTGGTACAGCAAAGTGACTCAATTATACACATATACATGTTCTTTTTCATACTTTTCCAGTATGACTTATCACAGGATATTAAATATAGTTCCCTGTGGTATACAGTAGGACCTTGTTGTTTATCTATTCTTTATGTATTAGTTTGCATTTTCTCAACTCAAACTCCAAATCCAACCTGCTCCACTTTGCTTCCCCCTGGCAATCGCTTATTTGTTCTCTATGTTCGTTTTGTTGAAGGAAATGGCAATCCATACCAGCATTCTTGCCTGGAAAATCCCATGGACAGAGGAGCTCGCTGGGCTACAGTTCATTTGGTCACAAGAGTTGGACACAACTTGGCGACTAAAACACTACCACCACTTCTGTTTCATAGATAGGTTCATTTTATCATATTTTAGATTCCACATATAAGTGATATCATATGGTATTTATCTTTATGCCTTAAATAACTTGGTATTATAATCTCTAGATCCACCCATGTTGCTGAAAATGGCGTTGTTTCATTCTTTTTTATGGTGGAGTAGTATTCCATTTTATACGTGCATCACATCATCTTTGTCTGCTTGCTTATCTATTGATAGGCATTTAGGTTGTTTCCATGTCTTGTTATTGTGAATAGTGCTGCTATGAACATAGGATTGCAGGTATCTCTTTGAATTATAGTTTTGTCTGGATATATGTCCAGGGGTGGGATTGCTTGATCATTTTATAATTCTATTTTTAGTTTTCTGAGAAACCTCCATGCTGTTTTCCACAGTGGCTGCACCAACTTACATTCCTACGAACAGTGTAGGAGGGTTCACTTTTCTCCACACCCTCCCCAGCATCTGTTATTTGTAGAATTTTTTTTAATGATGACCATTCTGACTGGTGTGAGATTGTACCTCACTGTAGTTTTGATTTGCATTTCTCTATAATAATTAGTGATGGTGAGCATCTTTTCCCTTGTCTATTGGTCATCTGTATCTTCTTTAGTAAAATGTGTCATTAGGTTTTTTGCCCACTTTACTATTGGGTTGTTGTTGTTGTTCTTGTTGTGTTTTATGAGCTGTTTAATATTTTGGAAATTGAGCCCTTCTTGGTCACATTGTTGGCAAGTATTTTCTCCCATTCTGTTGGTTGTCTTCTCATTTTATTTATGGTTCCTTCGTTGTGAAAACACTTGTAAGTTTAATTAGGTCCCATTTGTTGTCAGTTTTATTTCTATTGCCTTGGAAGACAGCCCTAAGAAAACATTGGTACGATTTATGTCAGAGAATGCTTTGCCTGTTTTCTCTTCTAGGAGTTTTATAGTGCCATGTGTTATGTTTAAGTCTTTAAGCCATTTTGAGTTTTGTGTATGGTTCAAGGTATGTTCTGACTTCATTGATTAACATGCAGTGTTCAGCTTACCCAATGCTACTGACTGAAGAGATTGTCTTTTTCCCATTGTACTATATATTCCTGCCTCCTTTGTCAAGGATTAATTGACTGTAGGTATGCAGCTTTATTTCTGGGCTTTCTTTTCTGTTCCATTGATCTCTATGTCTGTTTTTGTGCCAGTACCACACTCTTTTGATGACTGTAGCTTTGTATTATTGTCTGAAGTCTGGGATGGTTATGTTTCCTTCTTGGTTGTTTTTCTTCAGGATTGCTCTGCCAACTCTGGGTCTTTTATGGTTCCATATGAATTTTAGGATTCTTTGTTCTAGTTCTGTGAATGGGCAATTTGACAGGTTCTATTCCCAATCTTTACTTGGCTGATTATTATGCACTCTATTGTCATTCAGTGATATTTTCTGTTTTAAACATATCCATCCAAATAAACATTTACTAAATTCTAGCTAAGAAAGATACTCGTAAATCAGAGACATATCCTGCTGTCAGTGAGCTCACACACTAGTTCAAGAGATAGGATGTGTGTAGCAATAACTATAGTGCAAGTAGGAAGTAAATTAATGCCTTAAGAGAGGCATTGGTATCTGTGTGGTTGTTCAGAGAAAGAATAGTGGAATTCTTTGAGTGCCTAAGATATACCAGATACTGTCACGTGTCTTACTTCAGTTCCTCATAACTCCATGAAGAAAGCATTGCCATACCTATTTTTCCAACTAAGGAAATTGAGGCACACAATTATGAAGTCATTTGCCCTAGAACATTGCACAGCTTGGACACAGTGCTCAATTGGTCTAAATACACACCTTTTATTCAGTGCACATGTCTAATCTCCATACCCTCATCTTCTTCCATTCTGCCATTTGGTTGAAGCTATTCTAGACTTCCCAAGGAATTTAGTCTCTCCAACTTTACACCTCTTTTCTTACCTGTCTCTGTTGATTTCTGATTGGAAAAGGAGAAGGAAAAAGCAGTGGGGATATGGAGGTAAGCAAGTTATTAGAGATATGCATCCCTAGACTGTGTGAAATCCTGTTAATATTGTGATCCCATTAATTCTGAGTATTCCCCAGGGCTGGCCCAATATGAAACTAGTTAAGTAGGGAAAGTTTACCTGTGGTGACTCTGATACCTGATTTTTTACCCTTTTCCCACTGAAAGTGTATTACAGTGTTTGATTTGTCACTGCCTGTTTTCCACGGCTCCCATGCTAGCTTGCCATGAGGAAAACTTATTCTTAAATGATGTTGGCCTCCTGCCCATGTAGACTATGAGTATGTGATTACCTCTCACCAGACTTCACACAGGCTTATTTGGCATTGACTCTAGGGGACTGAGTAGGAAAGGTAGGAATAAGGGGATGGTCTTATAGGTTCAAAAACATCCTTTCTAAGCTTTAAGTGCTGATGATATGTTCTGTACCTTATTTGCTTCCCATGCTCCAACTTCTAGTTTTCTTGTACCTGCTTTCCCTGAATCTTAGACATATTTTGTTCTTCCCTTGTAACTACCACACATCTCCAAGTTACTGATTTTTTTCCTTGGACTTTGCATGCCTAAACTGTTCCATCTTCCTTTGGAATATGCCCATGGACCATTAGTCTTAAGATGTTCAGCTGATGTCAATGATGTCAACTTAGTTTTTTGACAGACCAGGCTTTAGAGAAATTGGAGCTTCCTAAAAGTAATTTCTCTAGATTGTGGGTATTGAATAAAGTTCTTATTATTCTTGAGAGTCCTGTGATGGAGCAGTGAATAAATTAGAAGTATTTGGAATATGCAGGCAGGTGTACAAATCTGGAAAACAACAGGGCATGATGGTTAAGTAGGTGAACTTCTCTGTCATTCTGCACGGGCTCAGATCTTGGCCCCAACATTTGATAGTGCATGGTCTTTGGAAAGTTACTTAACCTCACTATATTTAATTTATTAAACAAGAATATCAACCATAATACTGATATAATTTATCTTAGAGTGTTTCTTCCCTTTTTGAGGTGAAGAATAAATGAGATGATACATACAAACTGCTTGGGTTAGATATGGTATATGTAAGCACTCAGTAAATTTTGGATATAAAGGAAAATATACTTTTCTTAAAAATACTTTTCAATTTGGTTTCCGTGGGAATTGTTTTTAAAACTCTTGAGATGTTAATTTTACTTTAGAGTTGCATGTATTGGTAACTTCAGGAAAAAAGAGACAGGGATCTTCGACACTGAGACACTTTCAAGGGTACTTTGGAAGAATTAACTATTTGCACAGCACAGCTGACCCTTGAACAATGTATAATCCATGTATAACTTACAGTTGGCTTACAACATCAGGGTTCCTCAGCATCCACAGTTCAACCAACTATGGACCATGTAGTACTGTAGTATTTACTATTGAAAAATATCCACGTATAAGTGGACCCTGGGCAGTTCAAACCCACATTGTTCTAAGGCGGACTATATCAATACAGTTGTTTATCTGAAAGCACAAAGATGCTTGAAAATATCTGCAGTTTTAGTCTAAAATTGAAAAGTAAGACACTATCTTCTGTTTTCTTGTGATATTTCAAAATGTTTAGAAAACTTCAAAGTAGAGAAAAAGAGGAATAGAGAAGAATAAGAGAATCAAGTGAGGTTCAACAAAGACCTATTATTTATTCAAGATTTAAATAGTGGGAAAAAAGAGAACTGCAAGAAACCAGGATGAGAAAGATGAGGTCATTGCAAATTTAAAGTGGTAGGAATATTTCAAAATACTTGTGTATCAGAAAAGGAAGTGTTTTTTTTTTTTTTTTTGAGGGAAGGGTGTTTAAGGATCTCATTGTTCATATAGATATATTTTTTATATGAAGAGATAGTGCCAAATACTTGTATTTAAATATTAAAAATGATGAATTTAAGTTTATTTTTTCTGGTAATGTGTGTCTTAGAATTTGAGCTGGAAGTGCTTTCATTCAGATGCTTGTATGATACCCATAAACTGTAAAACTTTGCTCTAGCCATCAGAGATCATAGTTGAGTGCAATTCTAATTATGAGATCACTGAAAGCACTTTAAAATGTCACTAAACTCATTTCTTGAGCTATTGGCTATCTACTGGTGAAGACAACAATAGCCTCCCAATCTTATGGTGTATGCTTCTTAGCTCAGTTACTATGATGTGGTCAGAAATATTGCCTGTATTTTGATGATGAGGTTTTTTGAAACATGAATTAATATTCTCACTCAATACATGGTAGAATCTCACTCCTGACTGGAATGCAATTTACTTAAACAATATCTTGAACTTTTTATTTTGTATTAGAGTATAGCGGATTAACAATGTTGTGATAGTTTCAGGTGAACAGGGAAGGGACTCAGCCATACATATACATGTATCCATTCTCCCCCTAACCCCCCTCCCCTCGAGGATGCCACATAACACTGAGCAGAGTTCTATGTGCCATACAGTAAGTAGGTCCTTGTTGGTTATCCAATTTATTATGTCTATCCCAAACTCCTTGTTTATCCCTTCCCCCTAGGAACTGTGAGTTTGTTCTCTAAGTCTGTGCTGTCCCTTTTAATAATTATTTGGCCTTTATTACTTACAGATATGTAATTATTAATAAAAAGGACAGCACAGAGTCAGAGAATGAACTTGGGTTTCATAGGCCTCCTTGGTGGCTCAGATGGTAAAGAATCTGCCTGCAATATGGGGGACCTGGGTTCAATCCTTGGTCAAGAAGTTGCCCTGGAGAAGGGATAGGCTACTCACTCCAGTATTCTTGGGCTTCCCCGGTGACTCAGATAATAAAGAATCCGCCTGCAATGTGGGAGACCTGGGTTCAATTCATGAGTCAGAAAGATCCCCTGGAGGAGGGCATGGCAACCCTCTCCAGTTGCCTGGAGAATTCTATGGACAGAAGAGCCCAGCGGGCTACAGTCCATGGGGTCACAAAGAGTCAGACACGACTAAACACAACACAGCAAAACTTATGAAATGTGTCCTTTTATATATTATAATATACTTCAGTAATAAATTTTAGGAAGGAGAAAATCTGTTGATCACCAGTTTACAAATTTTTTTTGATGTCCTAAAACATAATGAAGAACTTTCTGTTCAGAGGAAAACAAAACAAATTTTAGAATTGAGATCTAGAACAGACTTTGATGGTACCTTATACATTATACATAGTTGCTGAATAAATGTGTGTTGTTGAAGCAATATGCTTTATTCTATTGTGATTGCTTTAAAGCATAATGTTAACACTTCACAAGAAATATTCACATTAAAACTAGGCATGCCAAATGATGCATTATAAAACTCAAAGGTTTTCCTTTGGACCATTGAGTGGTGCCTAATGTATCATTCTTTAAAACATGGAATGCTGATAATGCCTGTTAAAATGCATATGTTCAATTTCAAAGGACATTGCTAACTCCCTGCTTTATCTCTATTAGTACTTTCTATTTGGCTTCAGTCCTCCTTTTAAATGTTATTCATTGAATTTACCAAAGACAGTAATTTCTTTATCATTACAATGATGCATTGCCCTAACAGATCAGTAACTTGATATTGTTGTGTTTTTTTTTTAACCACGAGGTATATGTCTTTTATAGTGAATGAATAATTTATTTCATTTAGGAAAATATTTATTTTAGCAAATGGATAGTCATTATTATTTTAGGATGAGAGAGATTAATTTTAAATGCTGCGGATTTTGTTCTAAACAAATGGCTAAGTTTTTGAGTGAGGCCTGAGGGTAAAAATAATATCTCATACATACAGAAAGTTTTTAAAAAATTTTAGGTTTATATACAAATAAAGCACTCAGTCACTGGAATACAATTTGATTGTCAGCTTTCAATTTAAGGATTAGTTAAGGGTTTTTTGAAGTTTCGCAGATTCTGTGTAGGTATGTCCTTGGATGGATTCCATCAAAGTCTCAAAATTGTGTAATGTTTGTGTTTTGATACTTTTTGTGGCTAACAGCACTGATCTATTTTATATTTACAATATTTTATATGGAAATATTTTATGCCTCATTTAAATACTAACCATAGATAAAGGTGTTTATGTGTGTGTGTGTGTGTATGATATATATATAAGTACACATATATGTATACAAAAATACAGTTTTGTCATATGGATCAAGTAAATGTTTTTACTGAATGTTTTGTTTTCAACCCTTATTTCAGCATTGCATAGAAAAACTTTTTTTATTGGCGTATAATTGCTTCACAATGTTCTGTTGGTTTCTGCTGTACAGCAACATGAATCAGCTTTGTTTTTGTTGTTCAGTTGCTCAGTCGTGTCCAGCTCTTTGCAACCCCATGAACTGCAGCTCGCCAGCCTTCCCTGTTTTTCACTGTCTCCTAGAGTTTGCTCAAACTCATGTCCATTGAGTCGATGATGCCATCCAACCATCTTATCCTCTGTCTCCACTTCTCCTGCTCTCCATCTTTCCCTTTCTCAATCTTTCCAATGAGTCGGCTCCTCACTTCAGGTGGCTCAAGTATTGGACCTTCAGCCTCAGTTCTTCCAATGAATATTCAGAGTTGATTTCCTTCATGATGGACTGGTTGGATCTCCTTGCAGTCCAAGGGACTCTAAAGAGTTCTCTGAAACCACAGTTTCTTCACAGTCCAACTCTCACATCCATACATGACCACTGGAAAAACCATAGCCTTGACTAGACAGACCTTTGTTGGCAAAGTAATGTCTCTGCTTTTGAATATGCTGTCTAGGTTGCTCATAACTTTTCTTCCAAGGAGTAAGCATCTTAATTTCATGGCTGCAGTCACCATCTGCAGTGATTTGGGAGCCCGGAAAAATAAAGAAGTAAATATACATCAGTGCTACTCTCTTAATTCCCTTCCTCAAGTCCCACCCTTCCCTTCCCCCACCCCCATGTCTAAAGTCTGTCACTACATTTGCATCTCTATTCCTGAAATTGAAAAAAGTATTTTCTGCCATCTTTTATGTTCAAATATAATTTATGTATTTTCTTCAAATCTAACTTACATATGTTACCCTTTTGAATATCTTCTATTACCCTGACTTGGAGGGGGCTCAGTTTTTTCCCCTTTTTTCCATAGAACTCTAACTCCATTTTCCCCACAAGCATCTCTCTGATAAAGGCTCACAGGCCCTCTTTAGATGCAGCCCCAGTGAAAAGTCTTGAGTTTGCTCTGTATTATGAGAATGTCTTCTATACCAATCCCAGGTGGCTCTAGAAGTCTTTGCTAAGGGAGGCCCTGGAAGGATGAGCTAGGTTTAAAATCTAGTTGCACTTTAAAGACATGAAGCACCAGCATCTGAAAAAATACACCAGGGAAAGCAGAATAAATGAGGGTTGCAAGGAAGTAAAAGTTACAGAGGTTGAGAATTGGGCTACTGAGGTTTTCAAATGCAAACCTAGAAGTATTGGAACTGAGAGAATTTGGGAGATTTTGGCAGAAAGAAATGAAGAAAAATGAATTTGAAACAACTCATGACTGATGACTATTTTTTGAAAGCACATTATAAGGAATATATAAAAGAAAGGTGGTGTTGAATTATGTAAAAATTAGATTTTAGAAAGTACTGCTCTTTTAGTAACATGGAAAGTTACATGACCATATGTAAAATAGATAGCCAATGGGAATTTGCTGTATGGCTCAGGAAACTCTAACAGGGGCTCTGTATCAACCTAGAGAGGTGGGATGGAGAGGGAGATGGGAGAGAGGTCCAAAAGGGAGGAGATATATGTATACCTATGACTGATTCATGTTGAGGTTTGACAGAAAACAACAAAATTCTATAAAGCATTTATCCTTCAATTTAAAAATAAATTTAAAATAATATTTATAAAAAGTACTACTCTTTTATTTTTTTTTAAGAAATTAAGTCTTTATTGAATTTGTTACAGTATTGCTTATGTTGTTTATGTCCTGGTTTCTTGGCCATAGGGCATATGGGATCCTAGCTCCCTGACCAGGGATCGAACCCACACCCTTTGCATTGGAAGGTGAAGTAACCACTGGACCAGCAGGGAAGTCCCAGTACTACTTTTTTAGTAATAGAAATCAAGTCAGTCAAGTTCAGCAGAGAAGCTGGTGTGTTTTTCAGTGCATCATGGATCAGAAACAATTTAAAAAAATAAGTTGGATAGCTGTACATGGTCTTCATCATGGTCATCTTATATAGGGTCCAAGCAACAGGCAGTTTTCAAGTATTAGAGAATATCTAAATTAAATATAGACTAGCTCCTCATGTTGCATTTTATAATGATGATTAGTTAAAATGTGTAGGTATTTTGAAACATCACTTTAGATCTTAACCTGCTCTAACCTGTCTTCAATCTTGTCATGAGAAGACTCACTCAGTTCTTCATCTCCTCTTCCCACAACCATGTGGGACTTTTGGTTACAATTTATGATCAGTTCTTACAATGATATGCATCTTAATGCTTGCTCTCTATCAATGTACAGGAAATGAAGGAAACTGCTTTCTCCAGGTTCAACACTTTGATATGTTTCCAAAGAAAATAGCACATTTTCAAGATCTCCTTTCAGAGTGATCCTTAGTGCTGTAGTTAAATGAAAAGTATGATCACAATGCTTTGTAAAAACCAAGCAATAATAATACCCATAATGAAATTTACATATTTGATTTTTAAATTTACTTCTGTTTCTTGCTTCAGTTGTGTCCAACTCTTTGTGACCCCATGGACTGTAGCTCACCAGGCTCCTCTGTCTATGGGACTCTCTTGAGGCAAGAATACTGGAATGGGTTGCCATTTGCTTCTCCAGGGGATCTTCCTGACCCAGGGATTGAACCTGCATCTCATGTCTCTTGCATTGCAGGTGGGTTCTTTGCCACTAGTGGCACCTGGGAAGCCCCAATAATGAAATTTACATACTTGATATTTGATTTTTAAATTTCTGTTTATATGTTTTTTGTTTAAAAATTACACTTTGGCAGATCTTCCATTATCCCTCATCAAGGTCACCAATTGTTTATTATTTTGTCCCCTTTACTTTATCATTCCCTCTCTCTGTAAGTGTATATGTATAGGTATACATTATTTTCTGAACTTGGTTAAAGTGCTATCTCCCAGAATTCATAAATATAAAGTAACTGTATTTTTCTTTTAATTCATAAGTAATTTGTGGAGTGATGCATTGAAGCTATAGAAATATCCTCTTTCACCACATTATATCCATTAATTTCATTTCTCATTGATGACATTCTAACTGCATTTATTCCTTTACATCTATTAGTTGGCTTTCTATTGTACTATGAGAAAGAGCTTTTCCTTCTCCATTTGTTTATTTGCTCATTCTTTATATTAATTTGCAAACATTGATTATTATTCTCTTCAACAGATTATGATCTTTTACTGTTATTGTTTATTTTAATGCTCAGATTTCCCCAGATTTGGCTTGTGTGAGTACCTTCTGGTTGGCTATTGTGTGCTTTAATGTGTTCTCATGATTTTTTAAACATTTCATTATTCTGGGGGGCTCTTTGGTGGCTCAGCAATTTAAAAAAAAATCTGCCTGCCAATGCAAGAAACACCAGTTTGATACCTGGGTCAGGAAGATCCCCTGGAGGAGGAAATGGCTAACCACCCCAGTATTCTTGCCTGGGAAATCCCATGGACAGAGGAGCCTGATGGGCTACAGTCTATAGGGTCACAAAGAGTCTGACATGACTTAGTGACTAAATAGCAAGAATTATTTTTTGGCATAGTCTCAGTGCTGGTGTCAAGCAATTTTCTAAGGAGTTATATATCCTTTTAGAGGAAAAAAGTATTCAGAAACCAAGATCTAGGTGCTAGATGGTCCTATTGCTGGAGAACTATTTTCTTTTTCAGTGGCCTGAACTAGGAAAGACACACACACACACACACACATTTACCTGACAAATTCAATTCCCTATAACAGTCTTCTCTTTCCATCTTTGTATCTCTCTTCTCAACAATGAAAAAGCTTTCACCTAATATCTTTAATATACTTATTTGTTCACACCTGAGATTCAAAAGTTGTTTCAGAATTGCTAACCCATGCTGTCTATGGGGTCGCATAGAGTCGGACACTACTGAAGTGACTTAGCAGCAGCAGCAGCCAGTACAAAAAGAAAACCTACTAACTGGAGTTCAGTATTTGTTTACACTTCTTCATTGAGGCTGTATTTACACAAAGTGGAATGCTCAGTTATGAAGGGTATAGTTCGATAAGTTTGGATGAATGTATACAATTCTGTAATGATTCACCTATTCAATAAATGGAGAGTTCCTTGATCCCGGAGAGTTTTCTTGTACCTACTTACAGTCAACCCACAAATACTTTAGCTCAGTTCAGTTCAGTTCAGTTGCTCAGGGTATGACTCTTTGTGACCCCATGGACTGCAGCACGCCAGGCCTCCTTGTTCATCAACAACTCCCAGAGCTTGCTCAAACTCATGTCCATTGAGTTGGTGATGCCATCCAACCATCTTATCCTCTGTTGTCACCTTCTCCCACCTTCAGTCTTTACCAGCATCAGGGTCTTTTCCAATGAGTCAGTTCTTTACATCAGGTGACCAAAGTCGCACAATAATTCATTGGCAACTTAATTTTTTTTTCAAAATTTATTTTATTTATTTATTTTCATTCTGTCACCATACATTACTTTTACTTATTCCTTGAACATCCTAGAAATGGAATTATTTAGAATATACTCTGTTGTGCCTGACTTTCAATTAACATAGCCTACTTGAGATTCATTACTGTTGTTGTATATCCCTAGTTCACTGTTTTGTAATTACATACCTCCATTTCATGGATATGTCATAATTTGTTTTTCTTGTTGATGGACATTTTGGTTTTATCTCAATTTTACCTATCATAGATAAGGTGTATAGATATCCTTATTCAAATATACAGTATGTCTTTAGCTATTTTAGTGGCTGATCTACAGATTACAGTATACATCTTTAAGTTTTCACAGGCAAAATTCAAATAGTATTTTAGTACTTTACAAGAAGTCTAAGGACCGTACTACACCTTTGCAACTCCATTTACACCTACTAATGTTTTGTTGTCTTATATTTTTCTGATACTTCTATGCAACTCACAAGTACTTTTTCTATTTTGATTTAAACACTCATAGGTCTATTAAATAAATTTAAGAAAAATGGCACGAAAAAGTTATCATTTGCATTTTCCCAGATATTAACCTC
>SJYC01013220.1:0-18792 GCA_006408675.1 Madoqua kirkii | reverse complement strand
CCTTTAAAAATTTTTTAAAAGAATGTTTTTTTTATTTCACCTTCATTTTAAAGGGTATTTTCAGTGTATACAAAATTCTGAAATAAAAATTATTTTTTTTTCCTCCTAGGGCAATTTAAATATGACATCTAGCCTCCATTAATGAGAACTTAGTCATCATTCATATTAATTGTGCCCCTGTATGTGTAATGTTTTGGCTCCTTTTCTGTCTGCATTAAAATTTTCTGTTGATGTTTGGCTTTCAGAAGTTTGACTAGGCATGTTTTTCTTTGTATTATCCTGCTTTGGGTTTTCTGGGTCTCTTGAGTGTATAAGTGAATATTTCTCATAAAATTCATTAAAAAATTGACCATTTTAAACTTTTTTTCTGCCTCATTTTCTCATAATATTCTTTTCTAAGATACTAATTGTATATACCTTAGACCACTTGCTACTGTTCCACAAATCACTGACTCTCTTTTGGTTTTTCAGTATATTTTCTTCCTGTTTACTTGACTAGGTGATTGCTATTGATCTAACTTCAAGTTTATAGAATCCTTCTTTGCTTTTCCAATCTCTTTTTAAGTCCATCCACTGAATTTTTCATTTAAGATATTATTCTTTTCCCTTACAGACTTTCTATTTGGTCCTTTAAAAAGAAACCAAACTTCAGTTTCTTCCCTGATATTTCTCATCACTGTGCTCATATGACCATAGTTTTTCTTTAAGTATTTGAATGTATTTCTAATAGCTGATCTTTACTTGCTAATTCCATTACCTGGATCATTTCCGGGTTGATTTCTCTTGACTGCCTCTCTTCTTGAACACAAGTCACATTTCTGTGTTTCACGTCTAATAAATTTTGATTCTTTAGTAGACCTGTTCAGTCATGTCTGACTCTTTGCGACCTTATAGACTGTAGCCCACCAGGTGCCTCTGTCCATGGGATTTCCAACACAAGAATACTGGAGTGGGTTGTCATTTCCTCCTCCAAGGGATCTTCCCAACCCAGAGATTGAACCTGCATCTTTTGTGTTTCCTGGAAGCTAGTGCCAGCTGGACAGCCTGTATTAGTAGACAGCATGGGTTGTATATTAGAGACTCTGAAAGGTGTTTTATTTCCCAGAACAGTGTCAATTTTCTTGTAGCAGGCAGTTACCTTTGTTGGAGTCAAACCCTGTCTTGCCTGAAATGGACAGCAGCTGAAGTCTTTGTTCAATTAGTTTAGCCTTCCTCCTTGAGTCTCCCATGCATATGATAGTCTGAAGGTCAGCCAAGTATTTGAATGGCATTTCCATGCAGATTTTGGAGCTCCTTTCTATTTGCCTTTCTTTTCTGGAAATTTTCTCTTTAATTTGCAGCATCCAGGCAGCCTCAAACTTTTTGTCTAGTGACTCCTCAAGCCAGTTAAGACTATTTTGCATTGTAAGACTGAAAAGTGCCCTTAGGTAGAAAGGTGCTTAATTGTTCACAAAGTGAGATGTCAGAGTCCCTTGTTTCAAGATCCAAACTATCGTCACTTTCTGCCTGGTGCATACTTGCTCTCCCTATGATCGTTTAAAAGGGAGTATTTGTAATGCTAATAGAAAAAAATAGAGTTGGTGAGATTAGTATCTGTTAACTTATATGCTAATCAAATGAAGTTTGTGATAAATTTTACAAGACACTGAAGATAATATTTGAACTTAGAAAATCAAACTGTGAGTTATCTGTAGCAGTAAATCAGAGGCTGTCATTACAGGTGAAATTTATGTTAGAAAAATACAAAATTAATATTCTATTATTCTGTTTATTTTTAAAGATGGAAATTATTATGTACATGAGATTAGTACCTGCAAATGGTGTACATTTGAACACATTTCAGTTTTACTGATTGAACTATTAAATTAACAACAGAGATCAGTAATCGTTATCATTTTTTGAACTGCTTCTGCTGAATATAAATTGTATGCAATATTTAATAATTATCTATAGTATTGGTGTGTCTAAACAAAAATACAAATTACATTTCTCCAGCGATATGGTTTACATCTAATTCAAATTGATGTGTAAAGTAGCACAACACATATATCAGGAACAGGTAAAGCTCAAAGATTCATGGCTCTACTACAGAGTTTTAAGAAACATATTTTATTCCTTTAATTGACATGGATAAAGGGAGAAACATTCATATTTATTCATTATTTATTGCATATCTGAGAGGCATTTGAAAACTTACCATCAAATTTAACCTCAGAGTCCCTGCCTTTTATTATCATTTTTTTCTAACGCTGATTCATAACTAGAAAAGTGAAACAAAATTGGTAAGATCCAAGTTGTGGTTCGAATATAGTTGTATTAATTCACATAATCATTTACCAAACACAGTTATTGGGATAATTTATGCTTGTAAATACTCTGTATTAGTCAGCAGATGGCATGCATTGTACATTAACCATTCCACCCTGTTATTGCACGTACTACAGAAGAGAAAGCATCTGGTTTTCTCAAAAAGACACATTATTCCCTCATTTGCAGTTTAGTGTTAATTTGTGAACTATTTACTGATAATCAAAGAAGGTGATATTTCATCTTCATTTAGTTTGTGTAGCAGATTCAGTCGAGTCTAAGATGGGGTAAAAATACACACGCAGTTCCGTTGCAAACTTCAGCATCTAGAAAAAAACAATCCTGAGCAGTTGTTTTCCTGCTTTGGCTGGAGGCTTGCACAGGAGGAAGAAGCCTTTTGGATGCAGTTTCTAGTGCCTTCCATGAATTTCAGAAATATAAAAACCATTCCCTGCTGTGTATGAATAACCACATAAATTCAAAATCCAGGAAACAAGTAAATCCACAAAAACAGACAACTAAATTTACTTCTGAGTCCTCTATTTAAGCTAACACTAGAATAGCCTAATTGGAAAATCTCTGTGTATAAAAGTATGCACGTGTTTACAGGCTTCCCTTTGAGGGCTTTCAAAGAAGGATTTGGCTGGTAATGCTCTAACCTAGCATATTTCTTGTTGAACTGATAGCCATCTGTCAGCCTGGCCTGATGCCAATTCCCAAGGCACTGGGTCACTCTTTGAAGGGTCTGAATTGTGTCTGTTTAAGTTATCTCCAGGGAGATAAGGTCCACAATATATAAGAGATTGAACAAGGAGAGAAACAGAAGCGGGAAGTGCACATACCTCACCAGGCAAAATGGAGAGAACAGACATTTGCCTCTCTTCGTACTAGTTTTTTTCTGTGTTAAATATAGAATGACTCTCTCAGGTTGGGATTGATGCCCTTTTAACCTTGAACTTGCTTGAAGTCCTGTTATATTGGGGAAACCCGAATAACTACATAATGTTGAAGTCCCTTATTCCTAAAGATAGAGACTAATAAAGAACCATCGAGAAGGGAGTCAAAACCAAAAGTAAAATGAAACTTGACATTTTTCTTTAGATTACAGAAAAAAATTGAAATATATTCTCCTGAGGAAATAGCACATCTCTCTCTCTCTTAGTAGTTATAACCCTTAGCAGTTTAGATCTGTGTTTCATTTGAAGAGATATTTCCATTTTCAAAGAAGAGTAAGGTATTTCAAATGAAAATCATTACTTTGGTGCTAAAGGACTTTGGGGTTTGATTTATTCAGTGTCTGTGTTTAGAGTTGTAGATCAAGGACATTAATGAAAATGTTACTTATTCAACTTTTTGATAGGCTTCAGAAGACTTTAGAAATGTTAAATGATCAGCCGAGGAGAAAAAGTGTCTTGATTTTACTGTGTAGGTAGGGCCTGGCTCTGCACGTGGGAGTTCTGAGTGGGACTCGCTGCTGGCTTCCAAATAAGCTAAAAGTAGCTCAGTGGTGGCTGTTAGTGATAGATGACTGTATTTTGTTGCCCATTTCTTCCATACTGTGGACTGCAGGGAGCATTTTGTTGGGATGGGTATTCCCCTTTTATCAATTTCTTAAGGAAAACTGAGGAATATAGAGATGAGACGATATATATGAAATGGGCAAAACTGTAGCTGTTCCGCATACTTAAAAGACCTGGGAGAAGTCTGTGTTGTACAATGAGATGTCTACACTGCAGGGTTATGTCCTGAGTCTTTCTCTGGTGATTGGCTTGCATTCCAAGTTTCCTCTGGCCTAAGGCTGCACTGATTCAACAGCTTGAGAAGAAAATATGTCCGTATTTTGAACGAATTCGTCCCATACAGGTGCCTTGAGGTTATTGGCTGTTTCAGGAAAACCTGTTTTCACTGGCGAGTAAACTGACACGGGAAAAAAAAAAGGCACCATTTCCCTTTCCAAATGACAGGAAATGGATGCCATAAGCGATGTGAGTCTGCTTCCTTGTGATGACAAGAGATATAAAAATCAGACTGTCACTTGTGCTTGGTGTATGGAGGTGACCCGAGGCCACAGGCAGTCATTAGAGCCGGAGGTGCCTCATACCCCAGGCTTTGGCATCCGGCCACGTTATACTCTGAAGCCAGCTGGCTGGCCATTAGGGAAAACCAAGGCAACTTCAGCTAATTAGGGGTTAAAATATGGCTGTGTAAAAAATGCAGAAAAACACAGCAGTGTCTTTTCTAACTAAATATAATCTTTCTGATGATTAGAGAATCAACAAATACCAGATGCGTGAACTCACTCCTCATTTCTCACATTCTCCCTTATCTCCACTGGCCTTGGTACCCCCACCTGCTCAGCAAGGCACGAGGCAGCATATAATCATGTCACTCTTGTCACCAAGTCTCCTTCTCAATGAAATTCAGGTGTCTAAGTAGAAAGGAGTGATGGCAGATTTTCCCCTTCTTTCAGCAGAAAGCCAAGGAAATGCTTTCAGAAGATGAAAACTACACTTTTGTGTCATCACAAATCATCTGTATAACACTTGGTGCACAAATATTGAACCTCTTTGTGTCAGCTGTTTATTGCTTGGGTTAGGACAGGAATACATTTCCTATGTCAATACTTGATTAGGTGAAAAATTCCCTGCAAGTAGAAGCTGAGTTACTTGTGCAGAAATGGGCTGTACTGAAGACAAAACAGAAGCCCTTGTTAGATAATTAATATTATTTGTTTGAGAAAAATTGATTTTTCAAAGCAAAATGATATTAACAGACTTGAAGTTCATATTTAATAGGCTTTCCAAAAACTTCAGATCTTTTAAATTATCACTTAGACAATAGGCCTGTGACAAATGAGGATCAAGAAATATTAACAGATGAAAATACAAGTGTTACAAAAAATTAATGCTCACTTACTGTGCATGCTGTGAAAACTCTGTCTGACCTATCCCAATCATGTAACTATTCCCATTTTAGAGATGACTAACTCCAAAGCATAATCTGATACAAATTTAGGAATCCCTAGTTCAACCCCAGGTATTGCCTTTAGTATCAAGACGTGGTATATGTTCTTCCACATTTATGTCTGTCTTTACCATGCAGCCTTTGCTAGTATCCTAAATCCAATTTATGTGTTTATATGATTTAAAAGTTGAGGTCAGTGTGCAGCCTTGATTGAATTTTCCATCTCTGTGATCACTGTCATTGCTTAATTTACTGCTAGAGCTAGTAAAATATCTACCAGGACATCTGCTCGAATGTTGCCATTGGAATGTACTAGTATTGTTTCCAACTGCTCAGGAAAATATATTGTTTGCTTTACTCTGGAACCTTAAGGCAATGGAGTGAGTTTATTTACATATAAATAAAACTGCCATACTGCATTCCACATTTGGTCTTAAGAAGGCTGGCAGGTGACAGCATCTTGACAATAAGGGAATTAGTACTGATGGGTGACAGTCTTTGAAATATGGAGACTTTACTGAATTTTTTACTTAAAACCAACAAAATGCACACCATTAAAAATGGATAATTAGGTCATACAAACTTCAAATACCATAATTTCCATCCTATTTTCACAGCTCTGCCTGCTGGGCTGACATCTGTTCCACGTCGGAACACCTACACTCTAAAGTGATGTGTCACAGAAGACCCGTGGCATATTAAGAAATGAGCAATGAAAACCTTTAGAGTGTGTGGGAAGTTTTGGATCACTGACCTCGAGGGCCAGATATAGTATAGAGGTGTGAAGCTTCCTTTTAATTAAAGGATCCATAAAGTGTTAGAATTTGCAAGAATGTCTTCATAGTGACATTCTTCTTCCCTCTTGGTTTAGTTGAGTTCAGGTAGAGACAGACTTTAAAATTACCAAGGTAGTCTCTACATAAAAAACAAAGGTCAGTATGAAGTGTGGTTTAGCTTGGCATTCGCATTCTCCTATCTTTTGCTAAAGTTATTGTTAGCAGGAAGAGCATAATGCAGGGGCCCCCAGCCTCCAGGATCTAATGCCTGAAGGTCTGAGGTGGATCTGATGTAATAATAATAGACATAAAGTACACAATAAATGTAATGTGCTTGAATCATTCTGAAACCATCCCCCTACCCCCATCCATGGAAAAATTGTCTTCCACGAAACCCATCACGGGTGCCAGAAAGGTTGGGGGCCTCTGGCATAATATACCCACTTAAAAAGTGGTAAGTTTTTAGGTACCAGATTTTCTTTCTGTTCTACCATATTTATACCATTTATTTTTTCCAAACCTAACAAGGACAGTCTTGCTGCCTTCTCTGTCGTGCTGCTCCCATTTGTCTGATGTGCCCCACCCACTGTCCCACTCCCTCCTCCTTTCCATCTGTTAAAATGTCCCCAATCTTCAAAAGCCATTTCTCCTACAGAGCCTTTGCGGATATCTGCACAGGCTATATATGTTCACTTTTTCCTACTTTGATCTCTCATATGGACAAATTATCCGTATATCTGTATAATGACACATCCTAGTATTTTGCCTTTGGCACTATGGTTCCTAGATTCTATGATCTCTTTATCTCTTTTTTTTTTTCCTGAAAATTAAGGTGATTTTCTTATGTTTTCTGGCACCTTCCTTATTTTTCTATTGAAAAAAAAAAGTCTCAAAAAGTTCCATTTGTGGGGTTTGCTAGTTCTTTCTGTGCTCTGGGAATTGTTTATGTATCCTGTGTGAATTGAACTCGTTCTCTTTTATCTTGTCACCTCTTGTGTACTTCAAATATCTCTGGACCATGTTTGTTTTATTCTTTTTACTTTGAAGATCATGGTCCTTGATAGCAAAGATTCAATCAAAATAAATGTTGAGAGGTTCTGCATTTTCAGATAAAACCACTGACTTCCAGACACCATGCTTTTTTCTGGATTCACAGAGTCCTCTTTCTTGCCCCAGGTATTATAAGTTGAACAAATTTTGAGCTTTAACTTTCCTAGATAGCTTTTATCCTTTAGGATGAACCTTCTGTTTATAATCTCCAGCCAGTACATCACAGTGCCTTTTACCCTGAATTTTCTAGAAACTGCATTCTCATGTCCTATAGCCCGTTTCCCAGGTGGCGCTAGTGGCCAATGCAGGAGATGTAAGAGACTCAGGTTCAATCCCTGGGTTGAGAAGATCAGCTGGAGGAGGGCATGGCAACCTACTCCAGTATTCTTGCCTAGAAAATCCCATGGACAGAAGAGCCTGGTGGGCTACAGTCCAGAGAGTCAGACACGACAGAAGTGACTTAGCACACAGCACACATAGCCCATTTCAGGCTCAGTACATTCCTTTAATTTCAGTTGGAAATTTTTATCTGACCCGTCGCTTTCTCCCAGAGTTTTCTCTCTTCTACTTCACCCTCAGTTTTCTAGTTGATGGAAATGAGCATGTTTGCATGCTATCCCTTCAACTGCCAGAGCAATGGAATTATCAACACTGAAAGTCATGAATTTACTGTATAATCTCCACTTAACGGAATGTGACTTCTAGCAGATGACCAGATGCTGCTGCTGTGTTGTGTCTCTTGACAGTTTCAAAATGGGCATTAATGAGAGACTGTCTTTGTTCCCACTTGGAGGTTAAGGGAAATCACATTAAGGATTAGATTTCAGTTCGTTCCTTCTCTTCAGGAATCCTCTCCGTTCCCCTGTCAGCTCTGGTCTCCTCTGCCTCGTCTACTTTTTTTCTCTGCACTAAATGTTTCCTCGGCCTAAAACATACTCAGAAACTATGACATCTGGAACACATATCCCATGATAAGCAGTGTCCACTTCTCTCCTTCCTTCTGAACCAAGCTTCCTCATGAAATATGTTATATGTTATATTTCCTGTCTTTGCAGTTTCTCAGTTACTAATTTGTTCCTCACTCAAAGAAGGGTGGCTTTTGTTCATAGATTTCTTAGAAATATGTCCAACACATCACTGAATCCAATGACTTTTCTACTGTTTCCTCTTTAAAAGTTTCCTTCTCAGATTTCTATGAGAGTACTCATCTTGGTTTTCTTTGTGAATATCTGCCAGTGATTGTATTTCCCAATGTGAGTTTCTTTTCCTCTGAGTAGAAAAGGAAATGGCAACTCACTCCAGTATTCTTGCCTGGAAAATCCCACGAACAGAGAAGCCTGGTAGGCTATAGTCCATGGGTCGCAAAGAGTCAGTCACAACTTCACTTTCACCTTCAAGCTCAATTTGAAGTATCCCTACAGCCAAATCCTATCTTGTAGATACTGCCTAAATCCTCTGTATTCATCCTGTGTTTTTTTTTTTCCTGGGTTACCTCCCCCTGACACATGGCTTCAGCTCCTTCCTGTTGAATTCCTCATGAATCTTCTAATGTAGAATTCATCCCTGAGCTCCAGATACCCATGGCCACTGTCTATTGGCTTTGCCTCTTCCAGAGGCTCCACAAATTGCTAAAGACAGAATCTGAAGAGTTTGGTTCCTCACTGCCCTGAAGGTCCCCTTTTCCAGTCGTACCTCTTGATCGTCATGCTGTCTAGTTTTAGATCTTTGCCTAGATCTTTGTCTCCCCTCAGGCCAAATCCTAATTTTATTTCTCTTTTGAATATACTTGTGTTGCCTTTAAATGGGAACCAGGTGCCTTCTGATAGTGTGGAGGCCATGGTGGTACATGGAACAGTCAAGGATGGAGAGCATATAATATTGAATCGATGCTTATAAAAATAATTATTTTCCCAGATACTGGTTATTACCTAATACTAAGCATTTCCCTTCCCTTGTCTCTTGTAGCTATGTAGTAGATTTAAATAATTTTTCTGAGGTTACAGCCAAAGCTGGCAGTTAGCTTTAGTCACTATCTATCACATATGTAACAGGCAATTATTTAATTCTTTCAACAACCATGAAACAGAAGGTAAGATCACTATTATAAAGATTACCCCCACACACACCATTAAAAAAAACAAAGGAAAGAAAATAGATTCAGAGAGGTCAGTTAGCTTTCCTAAAGACAAACAGGATTCAGCCATGGGTGTACGTGGGTGTACATGTACACCCATGGCTGATTCATGTCTATGTATGGCAAAACCTACCACAATACTGTAAAGTAATTAGCCGCCAATTAAAATAAGTAAATTAATTTAAAAAAATACATAGGATTCAAACCTAGGTATTTGGATTCCAGTGTTGAACCTTCTTTCCTTTTGAGCACAGAGCTTATTTATAGGTGTTGACCACAAAAAATATCTTGTAAATAACTCTTTTTTGTTAATGGATTCAACTATTTGCATAAATATGATATACACAGTCATCAATCTAAAAATTCTTAAAGAAGCTACATCCTCAGACAAATGTCATTATCTGTGATTATGTCAGAATCACCTAGTGGTATAAACTACAGAGTAACTGTACTTTGAGCTCTGTGATGCGATAATCTTTAAGGGGATGGTCCCCTGCATAAATCTTTTGTTTGAGGATGTGTTTGTGTTTACTCTGGGAAGGTTAATGATTTTTTCACTGTAACTGCACAAGAGTATTACCTGAGGTTGACTGTAATTAAGTGCTGACAGGAATGGATCTTTGGAATCCCTTTCAGATTATCAGATATCTCTAACATTTTGGGAAATCAGTAGGTTTTTTAAAGAGGGACAAGGCAATCATTTGGAGAAAAGACAGAAATTAAAACAGCATTTTAAAATGTAGTTTAAAAAATTCAGAGTAAAAAAAACCCCACATATTTTGAAAACAAACAGTGACTTTGTATGCAGCATTTCATTAAACATAATAGTTAAGCAGATGTTACAATTTGAAACCAAAAAGGCATGGTTTTCTTTATTTTTGTGGCAGACAATTACTGTTTGTGTATTCTCCTTAACCCTTAGAGCCAGTTATTGATTAATAGTGTCAATCATTGCAGTGAATAGTTTAGTTCATGTCTAAAATTAAATAGTGATTGTGAAATAAATTGCAGCTTGGTGAAGAGGGAGTATTTCCTGCTGCTTCAGGGGAGCTGGTATGGTTATTTCTCTACCAAAGATTTTAGCATCCCACAAATTGAATTAGAGTCTTGTTTGACTTGCTATGAAGGAAAGATGCTCTTGATGGCAGTAGAATTCTTGTCATAGACTTTCCAAGTGCATGGCATTATCTCAGTTCAGCTTTTCATAGTATATACCTCTGCCGTGTAGGCAGCCTAGCCAAACAGCACCTATAAGCTGAGTCCATGTTAGGAGAGCATCTAGATTTAAGCTGAAGCCTAGAACAGTAACAATTGATAAACTTCAGTTGTACAAAGCTGAGTCAGTATATCTGTACTTTAATAATGTTGACAGGGTGGCATTCACATTTCTATTTCTGGGTGTCCTCACTCCAGGCCCACCCTCACACATGGAATTCCTTTAAATAAACTCAATGCTGGTAATCATCTGACTCATTAGCAAGTGTTTCTTCCTGCCTGAACCTAAGTGGGTGCGATGGACGATGGATCACTCTTTAAATCCCATGGAGTACACATCTGCTCTCTTTGCTTTCAGATTTCTTTTTGATGTCAGTAGCATAATTAAAAATAAAAATGTACAGCTTTGTCAGTAGAGACAAGCTGGTTAATATCCCTGAAATATAATCATCCAATAGTTAATAACCATGCAAGTGAAATATTAAGATATTTATGGAGAATTTATGCTTTAGATAGAAGAAAGAACATCTACTGAGAAACTCAGAAAAGTTCCTTAAATTTTGATCTTTTCTCTCTGCCTGGAATGCGTCCTCCCCTTTTTACTGCTTATTCAACACTTTGTCAAGACAACTCTTGACCCAGGCCACAGTTATGTATCTCTCCTTGAACTTGAAGTTTTTTAAATATACCACCTGTGTGGTAGTTGTTTAAATAAATATAGCTGTATATGAATTATATTGCTTTTCATTTTTAGAAAATAGGTTATAGAAATTCTCAGTTATTTGGCTTAAATCCTCCACTAAATTAAGATTTCATGGAAGGTGAGAATCTGTGTTTTGTTATTCTTATCCGTAGCACTGAATTCTTCACATGGTTCATCCTCAAGGGTTATTTGGAAATTTATTTATGCTTCAAAAACCATAATATATTATATTTGAATTGAATGACATCCTAATATCAATTACCAAAATATTAGATAGATAGGATTACTAAATGATGTCCTTTATTTTCATTTTATCAGTGACTGACTTCCTTACCCTGACCCTCATCCCCACATGACTCTGTACACCTTCAGTCGGTCCCCATGTCCCAAAACTTACCTCCCCCAATCCTTTCCACTGATCTCCAGAACTCCTGTTATTCTTGAACCAGAAAAAAATTCCATATGTCATAACTCCATATAGCCTAATTCTCTATTTTTTAATTAGTTTTTATTGGAGTATAGTTCATTTACAATGTTGTGTTAGTTTCTGCTGAACAGCAAAGTGAATGATTTATACTAATTTTCTTTCCAAAACTGTCCATTTACCTTCTTACTCCAAGCCTGAGTTTCCACTGAGAAAATACTTTCTCTGCAGCTTCCTTCCTTACTACTCCATTATTTCATAATTCCACCCCTACCCGCTTGTGCCATGGTCCTAGAGATGGGGACCCTCCTTGTTCCTTACCAGCACTTCCAGGCTACCCTTTTACCAACCTCCCCTCCCCCGACAGGTGTTCCTCGCAATCTTTAGTTGCTTTGGTCTCAAACTTGAGAGGGAGTTTTGATTTTTTGGTCTCTCTCTCCCAACTCCTCAGCAAATACTTTTTGTTCTACTTTCAAAATATGTCCAGAATTCAACCTTTTCCCACCCTTCCATGGCTGCCATCCTGGTCTAGTCATCATTGTCACTCGCTTTGATTATTACATTTTCAGAAATGGTCTCTTTGCTAAGTTCTCTATCCACAGATGACTGTGAGTCAACAGGCCAGAGTCATACTTCTAAAACATGTCCATCTTTTTCAGTTATGTCACTTATTGCCTCTTTATCCTCCAGTGGCTTTGCCATTTCATTCAGAGCTAAATAGAGACCTCTTCCAGTGGCTGAAGGCTTGCTCTTGATCTAGTCTTCTGCTGCCTATTACTGTTGTACTAGTACCAACCTTGCTGCCTCCACTTCTCCCCTTGGCATCCTTGCTGTTGCTGGAACACATCACGCAGGGAGTTTGTCCTGCCTTTCCCTTTCCTGGAACAGCCAGCCAGCTCATGGCTTTCTGCTGCACTTCTTGCAGTCACTGTTCAACTCACCTCATGAGTCAGGGTTTTGCTGATCACCTTTGATGAAGTAACAGTCGCCTTCACTAGCATTCTTTAGCCAGTGCATCCTAATGTAGGTATCTCCCTAGCTAGCATTTATCACATTTGACACATCATATATTTATTGTTTTGTCATTTCCACCAGAAAGGAGTCCAACGAGTCCCTGACATATAATAAACATTCAGTAAATATTGTGATTAAGTGAAAAGTATATTCAACTCTTTTTTTTTTTTTTTTTTTTTTTGCTAAGCACATTGTGGCCTGTGTCCATTTTAATGAGCTAGTTATATTTGTATAGAATTTGCTTCTGAATTGATCTTGGAACTTCAGAAACTTACTGGTCAGAACTCTCTAGCTTCACTTTGTCAAAGTAAGTGTGATTTCTTTTAAATGGAGAAATTTCAGTTGGAAATTCACTTGATATATCTACTTCCAAATAAAGCATATGTAGAGTATAAATCTCCCAATTGTTTTATCAGACCCTAATGCTAGCAAAACAGTTTAGGGCATCTCAATATATGTATATCTATTTCATTATGTTATATAAACACATGTAATATAATAATATATACATTTTGGAAAAACACTAAAACACGGAAAAGAAGATAATTATTGAGTTAGCATTTAACATAATTTTCCCATTAATATACATAAAAATCTTTTTACTTCCAGTTATTGAGATTTGTTTTCATGTTCTAGATGCTTAGTTTTTTTAGAGTCTTACAATGTTTTATGGCTTGAAAGATGGCCAAAGGTCAAACTCAGTTTTCTAATAGTATTCTCCAGGATTCGTATTTTTTAAACTTTGAGCAGAAATAATTAGGTTGACATTGTTTTCCTTCCTGTCCCAGCTGAGAAATCCTTATTAGAAGGGCCAGTGCACTCTCTTTTCTCTTGTGCTTGAATTTTTCATAGTATCTTCACTCTAATGTTACTTTTCAGAAATCTTATCAGGTTACATCCATTTTCAAAGAGTTTGATTGGTTAAAACTAGACAGATAATCAAAGAATCTTAACTAGGCATACAAAGTCTACAAATAATCTCATGATGCTATAGATGGAGATGGGGGTTGGGGCATAGGGCCTATAAGCCCTCTCATAGAACTCTAAATATTGCCCTCAAAGTAATTCATATACCAACTATGACATGGGACCAATATGGGGTAGACAAAATTATTCATCTTAATGTAAAAATATCAGTAAATCTTCATTTCTCTTTTAGTTTTACAATTAAATAGCAATTATAAATTGTATTTTCACAAAGTGAGTATCTTGCAAACCTCTTGGATTAAACACAATACACTCTGGAGAACAAAAGTATAATTTCACACGGTTGAATTAAGGTGTTGTGTGACAATCTAAGTGGAGCAAGCTATTTGAGCAGCTATTTAACAAAAATATAACTTAGAAAAAATCAGTATACATCAGTGTGTGCCTAATTGTTGTGTAATTAAAATGCCACAAAGAATAAAATGTCTGGCTTGGGACTGTAAAAATATAGCCAACACTTTGGAGGTGGGTATGAGGTATATTCTGGGCATGGGGAAGGGAGCAGTAAATGTTCATCAAACAACTGAACTAATTCATATCTTTTATTCTTTGAAAATGATATTAACTGATGTTCACTAATACTTAGGGGCTCTGCACTGATCCTTTCTAAGATTTTGAAGTCTTTCCTATGTGTGCAACTCAAAAGTGAACACAAATAAAACATCCTTAAGTTGATTCACTGCTGCTGATAGCAGATTCCGCTCATACTCATGTAACAGGAAATATATATCTCTATTAACATTTTTATGTTTCTAAAAACATTTTCTGTTGCCTTGTAAAGCATTGCAAACACATTTGACTTTCAAACCATGATGATAATGATAAACACTGTGTTATGGATTGGATTGTGCCCCACCACAAATTTATATGTTAAAGTCCTAACCTCTAGTGCCTCATACTATGACCTAATTTAGAGATATGATCTTTACAAAGATTCTTGTCATTATGTTGCTAAGTTATGTCTTACTCTGAGCCCATGGACTGCAGCATGCCAGGCTTTCCTGTCCTTCACTATCTCCTGGAGCTTACTCAAATTCATGTCCATTGAGTCAGTGATGCTATCTAACCATCTTTCCCTCTGTATCTCCCTTCTCCTGCTCCCCTCCATCTTTCCCAGCATCAGGGTCTTTTCAAATGAGTTGGCTCTTCACATCAGGTGGCCAAAGTATTAGACCTTCAGCTTTAGTCCTTCCAATGAATACTCAGGGTCGATTTCCTTTAGGATTGACTGGGGTTTTATCTCCCTGCAGTCCAAGGGACTCTCAAGAGTCCTTTCTGGCACCACAATTCGAAAGCATCAATTCTTCAGCACTCAGCCTTCTTTATGGTCCAACTCTCACATCTGTACCTGAGTACTGGGAAAAAAATGCTGGGCTGGATGAAGTACAAACTGGAATCAAGATTGCCGGGAGAAATCTCAATAACCTCAGATACGCAGATGACACCACCCTTATGGCAGAAAGCGAAGAACTAAAGAGCCTCCTCATGAAAGAGGAGAGTGACAAAGCTGTCTTAAAACTCAACACTCAAAAATCAAAGATCCTGGCAACCGGTCCCATCACTTCACGGCAAATAGATGGGGAAACAATGGAAAAAGTGAGAGACTTTATTTTCTTGGGCTACATACTTTAATGACAAAGGTCCATCTAGTCAAAGCTGTTGTTTTCTCAGTAGTCATGTATGGATGTGAGAACTGGACCATAAAGCAAGCTGAGCACCAAAGAATTAATGCTTTTGAACTGTGGTGTTGGTGAAGACTCTTGAGAGTCCCCTGGACTGCAAGGAGATCCAACCAGTCCATCCTAAAGGAAATCAGTCCTGAATATTCATTAGAAGGAATGATGCTGAAGTTGAAACTCCAATACTTTGGCCACCTGATGCGAAGAGCTGATTCATTGGAAAAGATCCTCATGCTAGGAAAGACTGAAGGCAGGAGAAGGGGCCAACAGAGAATGAGATAGTTGGATGGCATCCCCAACTCTATGGACATGAGTTTGAGCAAGCTCGGGGAGTTGGTGATGGGCAGGGAAGCTTGGCATGCTTGCAGTCCTAGCGTAACTGAACTGAACTGGAAAAAGAGAAGCTTTGACTATACACACCTTTGCTGGCAAAGTGATGTCTCTGCTTTTTCATATGCTGTCTAGGTTTCTCATAGCTTTTCTTCCAAGTAGCAAGCACCTTTTAATTTTATGGCTGCAGTCATCGTACACAGTGATTTTGTACCCCAAGAAAAGAAAATCAGCCACAGCTTCCACTTTTTCCCCTTCTGTTTTTTCCCTCTATTTCTTTGCATTGTTCAATTAAGAAGAGTTTTCTTACCTCTCCTTGCTATTCATTCTTTGGAACTCTGCATTCAGTTAGGTATATGTTTCCCTTTCTTCTTTCAGTTCCCTTCTATTCTCAGCTATTTGTAAGGCCGCCTCAGACAACCATTTTGCCTTCTTGCATTTCTTTTTCTTGGGGGTGGTTTTGATCATTACCTCCTATACAGTGTTATGAACCTCCCTCCATAGTTCTTCAGGCATTCTATCTATTAGATTAAATCCCTTGAATCTATTTGTCATCTCCACTGTATAATTGTAAGGGATTTGATTTAGGTCATACCTGAATGGTCTACTGGTTTTCCCTACTTTCTGCAATTTAAGTCTGAATTTTAAAATAAGGAGTTCATGATCTGAGCCAGTCAGCACCCAGTCTTGTTTCTGTTGACTGTATAGAGTTTCTCCATCTTTGGATGCAAAGAATATAATCAATCTGATTTTGGTGTTGACCATCTGGTGATGTCCATGTGTACAGTCTTCTCTTGTGCTGTTGAAAAAGGGTGTTTTCTATGACTAGTGTGCTCTCTTGGCAAATCTCTGTTAGCCTTTGCCATGCTTCATTGTGTACTCCAAGGGCAAACTTGCCTGTTACTCCAGGTATCTCTTGACTTCCTACTAGTGCATTCTAATCCCCTATGATGAAAAGAATGTCTGTTTTTTGGTGTTAGTTCTAGAAGGTCTTGTAGGTCATCATAGAACTTGCCAACTGAGCTTCTTCAGCCTCACTGGTTGGGGCATAGACTTGGATTACTGTGATGTTGAATGGTTTGCCTTGGAAATAAACTGAGATCATTCTGTTGTTTTTGAGAGTGCACCCATGTATTGCATTTTGGACTCTTGTTGACTATGATGGCTACTTCATTTCTTCTAAGGGATTCTTGCCTATAGTAGTAGATATAATGGTCATCTGAATTAAATTCACTCATTCCCATCCATTTTAGTTCACTGATTCCTAAGATGTTGATGTTCACTCTTGCCATCTCCTATTTGACCACGTCCAATTTACCTTGATTCATGGACCTAATATTCCAGGTTACTATTTAATATTTTTTCCACCACTGGACTTTTATTTCACCACCAGACATGTCCACAACTGGGCACTGTTTCTGCTTTCACCCAGAATGCTGGAGTGAGTTGCCATTTCCTCCTAGCGTGGACCACATTTTATCAGAACTCTCCACTATGACCCTTCCATCTTGGGTGTCCCTGCAGCATATGGTTCATAGCTTCATTGAGTTATGCCAGCTCCTTTGCCATGCACAAGGCTGTGATCCATGAAGTGGCTTTATAAAGATAAGCAAGTTAAAATGAGGATATTCTGGTGGATTGTAGTCAGAGATGACTGTGTCCTTATAGTAAGAGGCAATTTGGACACAGTCATGCATAGAGGGAAATGATGTGAAAAAAGACAGGCAGAAGACAGCTATTGACAAACTATGAGAAGGGCCTGGAGCAGAATCTTCCTTCAAAGTTTCAGAAGGAACAAACCCTGCTGATTCCCTGATTTCAACTTCCATCCTCCAGAATGGTGCAGTAATAAATTTCAGTTGTTTAAGCCACCCATTCGGTGGTACTTGATTATGGCAGCCCAGGCAGACTAATGTACAATCTTAAAGTAGTTTAAACGCCTTATAATTACTTTATGTTCTTGCTATCCTCTCCTCAACCAGCCATACAAATTTTCATTTGCCTAACTGATTTGTTTTCTGCTTTACATCTCAGAACTGTCTCTTCCTTAGTATTTTCTGCCATCATGGTATACTGTCTCTCTCTGTATACCATCACAGTTGGTCCTTGCTTCCAAACTTGGTTCAAACCTGACCCACATTCACTCACTCACTATATTTAATGTGATTACTGATATATTTGCATTTGAATCAGCTATCAAACAATGTAATTTCTAATTTCCCTTACCTTTTTTTCATTCATCTCTACTCATTGGGCGAGCAGCACTTTATGAAACTGTTTCTTAGTGATTTCTAGCCCTAATCAAAAGGATGTCTGTCCTCTGCCTTGACTATTTAGATCTCTTAATAATCACTAACTTTCCTTAAGATAATATGCTAAAGATTACTCATTACTGTGCTGTCCATACTAGTATTTAATTTTTATACTATATCCAATGACTATACTAAAAGAATCCAAGTACACAACCATGTGAAAATCATAAATTCAGCTGAAGGACTGGCAGGGAAGAAATATTTGGGATGTATATAGGGAAGACTGAATAATTATGTATGCAGTTTTTTCAGTATGAATGTGTATACATGTATCAATTGAGATAGAATGCTCATCTGTACCCTATACTTCTAAATGTTTTCACCCATTTTGCAAAGTTTTGTTTCTCTCTTCTCCCATAAACAACAACAATAAAAATGGAAGTGTGACAATATTCCATAAGGTCAGATTTGCTCTTTGAAGAATTTTACTATCACAAAATCCCTAGTTCATTTCCCTCCTTCCTTTTCAGGTAACTGTTTCACATTTTAGAGTATTTAATGCTGAAACTAAACATAAAGTAGCTTTGCTTCAGTTATCTATCTTAGAATAAGTTATTTAAAAGACATCCAACCTGCCTGAGGATTTTGTGAGGAAAAGATGAGCAAACAGTGAAGACAACTACCCATACGAGATTTAGAGAAAAAGCAGCCATAACTAAGACAGATACTTGAGCATCTTGACATTTAATGAATATGTAATGCTTATGCAGATGAACATACACAATTTTTTCATTGAATCAGTAACTCTGGTACTCTGACTCTGATACCATTAGCACTTAAACAGAAATATTTTGAGTTATTCAATAACAGTTTGGCTACTTAAATATATTATGCAGGAAGCAGAGGAGTTGGTATAATATACCAATATCCATAAGTTAACACTACACATCTGAATTT
>SJYC01013215.1:0-12220 GCA_006408675.1 Madoqua kirkii | reverse complement strand
TGAGTCTGAGTGAACTCCAAGAGATGGTAATGAACAGGGAGGCCTGGCGTGCTGCGATTCATGGGGTCGCAGAGAGTCGGACATGACTAAGCGACTGAACCAAACTTACAAGTGACAAGTGTTAGTCACTCAGTTGTGTCTGACTCTTTTTGGCCCCATGGATTATATCCTGCCTGATTCCTCCGTCCATGAAATTCTCCAGGCAAGAATATTGGAGTGGGTTGCCATTTCCTTCTCCGATGGATCTTCCCATCCCAGGCATCAAACCTGGGTCTCCTGCATTGCAAGCAGATTCTTTACCATCTGAGCCATGGGATATCCAAAAAAAGAAGAAACATATTTATATTTATGGCTGATTCACTTTGCTATACAGCAGAAACTAACACAAAACTATAAAGCAATTTGAGTATACTCAAAATTTTTTAAAAACTAAAAGAAAATTAAAAAATAAAGATTCTGGCATGAACAACCAGGGAAAAAAGTTATGATTTAGGGGATGAGAGGGATTTTAGTAGAGCTAATTCTGGGGGAAAGTGAAAGTGAAATCGCTCAGTCGTGTCCAACTTTTTGTGACCCCATGGATGGTAACCTACCAGGCTCCGTGGTCCAGGGATTTTCCAGGCAAGAATATTGGAGTGGGCTGCCATTTCCTTCTCCAGGGGATCTTCCCAACCCAGGGATCAAACCCAGATCTCCTGCATTGCAGACAGATGCTTTACCATCTGAGCCACTAGGGTAGGAGCTAAATAAGATGAACTTGATACAGTAAAACCTTGGTTACTAGAAAGAACAGTTGATCCTAAATTAAACACACCATCCCTTTTTGATATTTGTCATCTGATGTCATCTCCCCACCCTGCCTCCCTTCTCCCTATAGAAGTCCTGTGGAATATCAGGATAAAAATATCAGGGGTAGGGGATTACAGGTAAAAACAAAAACCGGAAAGATCACTTCCATTAGAAATTGTGTACAGCATGGCAACACAGTAGGACGCTTGGGGACAGAAGAAGAGGAAAGCACTTGGGGTACCACTCACTCCACCACACCACCCCCGGACAGATCGGCCAGCAGAAGGGGGCCCGTGCTTCATCTGCAGTGCTCAGCAACGACTCTAAGTGTCTGCTTTCACAGGAGGACATGTTGGCACTTAGGGTATTGCTATCAGAGACTGAGAGGTCTCTGGATGTCTGGAGGAGTAACGAAGTGTCCAGCGATGACTGGAAGTTAATTGCACTTTCCAATGTATATCCACTGTCTTTGGATACGGTGGTACTCAGCAAGTATAGGCACATATGTGAGCACATACCAATTAATACCTGCAGACTCTCAGATCTGAGTGAGATTTCTGCAGGCAAGTAGAGATCCTTTATCAGTACCTGGGGTAAGAGTCACTGAACTTGAGGCTTTTACTTCTAATATGATACCATTTGAACCATGGTATCTAATATGATACCATTTGTGCTGGGCTCTGACGAAAATCTGATAATAAGAAAGCATATGTGAAACCACTCAATATATTCATAGTAGCACCCATTAAATATTGTATGCTTATTAACATCATGTAGTAAATTATGAAGAAGTTACAGTAGTCTGCTAAAGCACATGGCTTCATGTTTAAATATTCAAATGACTAAATATGCAGCTTTCAATCTTCTACAATTCTTAAGGATGATTTCTATATATTGACACTTTTGCATATACACTTTTCATCTTACCTAATTTATAGAAAAACTCTACCCAGAATGCATCACATAACCCTGTAATGTTTGCTTGTATTAATCTAACCATGGTTAACAATCTCCAGAGTATTTCATCTCATTAATATTATTCTATTAACCAGAAAAATGAGAAATACTTTAATATCACATATAATGCTGCTGTTTTGAATTCTGTTTTTTTCCATGCAAATATCTAATGCCACATTCCAAGTCCCAAATTCTAAGATTTTCACCTACTAATAAGAGAAATTATTCCATTTTTACCATTCTTTAAAAGTTTATGTCATTTGAATGACAAGCACTATGAAAAATTTCTTTGAGCTGTACTGACCTTTTTTCTTGGACAGTAGTTTGGGGAAAGCATATGAGTAGTTCTCTTGTATTTTCCTAACAATATTAAATCGCAAAACCTGACCTCTACTAGTCCCATCCTAGATATAGACAGACCATGGTCCTCCTCCATCTCCAAGCTGCTCAGACTGGATCCAAGGAGAACTTTTCAGCACAATCAGGAAATAGTCTTTTTAAACATCAGTTTCATCTTCCATGTGATCTCTGACTGATCTCCTTTGGCTTCTGGCTCTTGGATAACAGGTGGTTTCTCCATCCCCACTGGGTTTTTAATGCCTTAGAGCAGCGAAGCCCACATCTCAGCCAGCAGACTGGAATATGTTCTGAGCTCAAAAGTTCTGCCAATCTTTTCCAGGAATGGAGCCTGATGCAGTTCATCTTTACTTATCATAGGCTGTTTGTATGTGCCAGGGACATCGTAAATCCTTTAGACCAGTTCTCCCAGCCATTAATCCACTTTCAGCATTGGTTCACTTTGGCATATATTTCTCAAGACTATTTGTTGTGGATTTTGCTCTTTCTGGTTAAGCAGCCTGTCTTTTCATTTGCATCTCCACTCTCAATTCATTTCCTATATTGGTCTGGAATCTTACAGACTGCAATTAATAGACAACCGGAGACTTCATTTCACCCTCTTTGATCTTCCATCATTACTTTTTTATGTGCATCCTTTGTTCTCAGGCAGACTTTATCCATTTTGTACCAGGCCACTGACACTCAACTCTAAGTGTGATAAACTGATGGCTGAGCAAATACTTCTCTTTTGTCATTAACTCTGGTAAAAAATATCCAAGGTCACCCTCATTAGCCTAATCTGAGTTACATATTCATCTTGAATTAAACATGAGTGCACAAGCCTGCAAAGTAAATCCCACCCTTAGATAAAAAGGTGAGTTATTCCCATCTGAAGTTCATGAGTCTGTGGAAGGAATCAGTTCAGTTCAGTCACTCAGTCGTGTCTGACTCTGAGGAACCATGGACTACAGCATGCCAGGTTTCTCTGTCCATCACCAACTCCCAGAGCTTGCTCAAACTCAGTCCATCAAGTTGGTGATGCCATCAAACCATCTCAGCTTCTGTCAACCCCTTCTCCTCCTGCCTTCAATCTTTCCGAGCATCAGGGTCTTTTCCAATGAGTCTGTTCTTCGCATCCAGTGGCCAGAGTATTGGAGTTTCAGCTTCACCATCAGCCCTTCCAATGAATATACAGGACTGATTTCCTTTAGGATTGACTAGTTTAATCTCCTTGCAGTCCAAGGGACTCTCAAGAGTCTTCTCCAACACCACAGTTCAAAAGCATCAATTCTTCAGTGCTCAGCTTTCTTTACAGTCCAACTCACATGCATGCATCACTACTGGTAAAACCATTGCTTTGACTAGACGGACCTTTGTTGTCAAAGTAATGTCTCTGCTTTTTAATATGCTGTCTAGGTTGGTTATAATTTTTCTTCCAAGGAGCAAGTGTCTTTTAATTTCATGGCTGCAGTTATCATCTGCAGTGATTTTGGAGCCCAAGAAAATAAAGTCTGTCACTATTTCCATTGTTTCCCCATATATTTGCTGTGAAGTAATGGGACCAGATGCCATGATCTTCATTTTTTGAAGGTTGAGTTTTAAGCCAACTTTTTCACTCTCCTCTTTCACTTTCATCAAGGGGCTCTTTAGTTCCTCTTCACTTTTTGCCATAAGAGTGGTGTCATCTCCGCATCTGAGGTTATTGATATTTCTCCTGGCAATCTTGATTCCAACTTTTGTTTCATCCAGCCCAGCACTTCCCATGACGTACTCTGCATATAGGTTAAATAATCAGGGTGACAATATACAGCCTTGATATATTCCTTTCCCAATTTGAAACCAGTCTGTTGTTCCATGTCCAGTTCTAACTGTTGCTTCCTGGGCATATAGGTTTCTCAGGAGGCAGGTCAGGTGGTCTGGTATTCCCATCTCTTGAAGAATTTTCCAGTTGGTTGTGATCCACACAGTCAAAGGCTTTGGCACTGTCAATAAAGCAGAAGTGGATATTTTTTATGGAATACTCTTGCTTTTTCTATGATCCAACGGAAGTAAAGCCCAATGCTGTAAAGATCAAGGTAAATTAGAATTGGTCAAATAGGAGATAGCAAGAGTGAACACTGACATTTTAGGAATCAGTGACCTGGAATGGGAGATTTTAATTCAGATGACCACTATGTCTACTACTGTGGGCAAGAATCTCTTGGGAGAAATGGAGCAGCTCTCAAAGTCAACAAAAGAGTCTGAAATTCAGTATTGGGTACAATCTCAAAAACGACAGAATGATCTCTGTTGGTTTCCAAGGCAAACCATTCAATATCATGGTAATCCAAGTCTATGCCCCAACCAGTAATGCTTAAGAAGCTGAAGTTGAATGGTTCTATGAAGACTTACAAGACCTTTTACAACTAACACCCCCAAAAGATGCCCTTTTCATCATAGGGCACTGGAATGCAAAAGTAGGAATTCAAGAGATATCTGGAGTAACAGGCAAATTTGGCCTTAGGGTAAGAATAGACCTCCCAAGAAAAACTGCAATACTTTTGACTAGAATAAGGGGGAAGTGGATAACTTATCAGGCAAGAACAGCATTCTTAGTAGTCTAAACATAGCTATCTCAGTGGATAATTTAGATTCTTCTGGCAGTCTTCACTTTCATATCTTAAAAATATACCTTCCTTGGTGGTGAGGGTACACACTCACTCACATATAATATTACCTTGGGAACCTGGTGGGCTGCCGTCTATGGGGTCGCACAGAGTCGGACACGACTGAAGTGACTCAGCAGCATTTGCTAACTGGAACAGTAACAGGTAACATCTATTAAGCTATGAAGATGCAGGATCAGCTTGAAACCAGTGTTTCTCTTATGAATCTTGTTGCCATCTCGAACCTGCACCTCCAACTGTCCTGTAGCACAGACACCTTCCCACAAGCTTTCCCTACTTCTTGTGTCCTCCTTTTGGAGAGTTCTAGTTGGTATGATTTAGAGATGAGCAAGCTGAGACCTGAAAGGCTGCACCATTTACTCACAGATATAAAGGTAAATGTAAAAAAAAAAAAAAAAAACCAAAAACACCAAAAAACAGGATCACATCCATACAATCCAATCCAAGATTCTATACCCTCAGCCAATATGCTCTGCTGGCTTAGTTGCCCCAGATCCCCTTTAATCTCTTTTATGGGATGATCTCATGTTGCCAAGTTTTTCTCACTTATATATGAGAAAAGAGTGTCATGTCATCCTTAGGTTTGAATTTTACTAACAAGTCACATAAATGGGAGCTGTTAGTAAAAAGATGTTTCCTTACTGACTCTTTGCTAGGAGGCCTGTTCACCCTATAATCTGGTGACACACATTTGTTTACGCCAAATTTTGGGAAGGTGCTCTATTTCTACTTCCTACAGCATTATTACAATGTGTTCCTCTCTATAATATCTTTCTCATGAGATTTTTTCCCTCTTGACTGAAATTTCTACCCACATAGACTTAGCTAGAATCCTTTGTCAGGCCCTATTCTTACTACCTATGAAAGTACTGTGTGCTCCCTAATTGGAAACCATCCACTTGAAAGTTTGAAAGTTGAGTATTTCAATGGTGAAAGCTCTTTTTTTTTTTTTTTTTTTTTACAATGTAAGTGTGTCAGGTGTGTCTTTGCTGATATAGATTATTGCCTGTTTCAGGCACTGTTGATTCAAAAAGCAAGAGGTGGACATAGCATTCAACCTTTTAAAATAGTACCTTTACCTAACATTCAAATTGTACTTACAGGTTCTAACTGTATATTTTAAGTAAGGTGAAGCAAAGTGATTTTTAAGTTAAAAAAATTTAATGTTTATAAACATGAAGAACCAAATATTAGCGGTCTAAATAGAAGATCTAAGAGTAAAAGACGCTTACTCCTTGGAAGGAAAGTTATGACCAACCTAGACAGCATGTTAAAAAGCAGAGACATTACTTTGCCAACAAAGGTCTGTCTAGTCAAGGCTATGGTTTTTCCAGTGGTCGTGTATGGAAGCGAGAGTTGGACTGTGAAAAAAGCTGAGCACTAAGGAATCGATGCTTTTGAACTGTGGTGTTGGAGAAGACTCTTGAGAGTCCCTTGGACTGCAAGGAGATCCAACCAGTCCATCCTAAAGGACATCAGTCCTGGGTGTTCATCAGAAGGAATGATGCTAAAGCTGAAACTCCAATACTTTGGCCACCTCATGCTACTCAGTTGACTCATTGGAAAAGACTCTGATGCTGGGAGGGATTGAAGGTAGAGGAGAAGGGGATGACAGGGTGAGATGGCTGGATGGCATCACCAACTCGATGGACAGGAGTTGGTGATGGACAAGGAGGCCTAGCGTGCTGCGATACATGGGGTTGCAAAGAGTAAGACACGACTGAGCGACTGAACAGAACTGAACTGAACTGAAGAGTAAAATAAAAAATACATTATTCAACCTACATTTATGGGGATATAACCAACACCTTGTTTGTTTACCTCAGAACTTTACACCTAAGTTAATCTGAATCAGACTCCAGCTACATGTGATAGTCTTAAAGCTATTACAGGACCTGTGTAGTACACTGAAACTTCTGGGTTCCATCAAAATTGCCTCAAATAAAATCAGAGCTTGAGCTGGATTGAAATTTTCCTTCTGGGTATCAATTTGACCCATCAGGAATGTGGTCGTGGATGGTGTGCAAGAACTAATTTGGTTTTGTTTTTTTGTGTATGATGCTGTTCATTATTCAACAAATATTTATTGAGTAGATATAGGTACTCAAATAGTAGGGAGGGTAACATCAGAGCAAAGTTCAAAAACAGACCTGAGAAAGGGAGAAAATGGAGAATAGCCAGCCCCATCTTTACATCAGAATGAGCCCTGGGTACTAAGAATTTAATAAAGAATACAGAAAATGTAGAACCACATCTATCTCCAGGTGTAAGAAAAACACAATGATTCAGTCTTTCCTAAGTAATTGGCAAGATAACCCCTGTATTCATTCTTTGCAGGCGTTCCAGGAATGCCGGTCCTAAGGATGCTAAACCATAATAGACAATGATACCTCCAATAAACTGTACTTAGAATGTGGGTTCAGGAAGCAATTGCATGCTTGAGATATTCATGATTAGAATGATTATCAATACTTTCAGATTTGTATCTGGACTTTAATAAAACAGTTATGATACTATAAAGGGTGCTTTTGGTTTTTACTCATAAAACTTTTACTGATGAATTGTTAGTGATGAGGAATTATGCCTTGCTTTGGAAGCTACTTCTGCAGCCAATAATTGATCCAAGGAACATTATTTTGCTGATTGGTGCATTATTTCCTCATGTAGTGTTAGATGAAAAATGCTTTTAAAGGTTTTTCTTTTTTTCCATTATTATTTCACATTCAGTCATATTGCTTTGGGAATATATTTCACAAAAGGGTAGTTGATATTCAGAATCTCATTCATGCATATAAGAATTCTTACTTGTAGCTGGGCAAAAAGGAAAATCATTTATGTAGATATCACTTATTAGTTCATATACCTGGCACTAGGTTCTATGACAGAGAAGTTATATATACAGTCTCTTGTTGGATTCAAATTCTAGCACTGACTAGCTATATGACATTAGAAAAGTTACTTATCTTCTCATGACATTTTTCTCATCTATACAATCGAGATAAGAATAGTACCTGCCTCATAGGCTTGTTTTAAGCAGTCAATACATGTTAGCATTATATAGCACTATGGTATTTTCTTATGTTCTATGTTTTTCCAAGTCAATCCTTAAAACTAAATAGATTAAATAAGAAAAGATTTGTCATCAGATTAGATCACCTCTGTGTTATGGCTGTTGTATCATACTACTTTCCCTGTTTTGTTTTTCAGGTAGGATACTCTGACTTTACATTTATTTGAAATAATATAAAAGTATTCATATTGCAGGCAAAGCTAACTGATCCCTAAAATATGCATGCCACTTATGCAACTCAATAAATATCAAAAAATACCCCAGATAACCCAATCAAAACAAGCAGAAGACCTAAACACACATTTCTCCAAAGAAGACATGCATACAGATGGCCAACAAACACATGAAAAGATGGTCAAAATCACTCATTATTAGAGAAATGCAAATCAAAACTACAATGAGGTATCACCCCACAGTGGTCAGACTGGCCATCATCAAAAAATCTACAAACAATAAACGCTGGAGCGAATGTGGAGAATGTAAATTGATACAGCCACTATGGAGAACAGTATGGAGATTCCTTAAAAAATGTGAAATAAAACTAACATATGACCCAGAAATCTCACTACTGGTCATATACTCTGAGAAAACCATAATTGAAAAAGACACATGCATCCCGATGTTAACTGCAGCACTATTTACAATAGCCAGGACATGGAAGCAATTTGATGTGCATTGACAAATGAATGAATAAAGAAGTTGTGGCACACATATGCAATGGAATATTAACCACAGAAAGGAATGAAATTGGGTCATCTTAGTAATGTGGATGAACCTAGAGTCAGTCATACAGAGTGAAATAAGTCAGAAAGAGAAAAACAAATATCATATATTAACACATACAAATGGAATCCAGAAAAAAATGGTACTGATGAACCTATTTGCAAGGCAGGAATAGAAGCTCAGATGCAGAGAATAGACTTGTGGACACAGGGAGGGAAGGAGAGGTGGCACAAACTGAGAAAGTAGCACTGACATATATACACCACTCTGTATAAAATAGTAGCTGGTGGGAAGCTGCTGTATAGCACAGGGAGCTCAGCTTTATGCTCTGTGATGACCTAGAGGGGATGGGAGTGAGGCTTAAGAAGGAGGGAATATATGTATACTTATAGTTGATTCACATTGTTGTAAAGCAGAAACCAACACAACATTGTAAAGCAATTACATTCCATTAAAAAAAAGTATTCATATTAATAATGTTAGGCATCTGTTTGCATGTAGTGTCCCTTTGGATGTCAATGTGATCCAGTAGGAAAGCAGTCATGGATGGTGTCTGAATTAAGATATTCATTCATCTACAAGACTTTGCAGCAAAATGTGCTAACACTCAGAGTGATGCAAAGAGAGAAAAATGTCCAGAATCCTACTAGCTAAGAAGAGGCAAATAACATTAGGCAAATAACTACTTAAATTATTTTACAGATGATAAATAGTAAAGCTTGATTTGTGTATATTAGTAGCAACATTTGATAAATATTTCAGTCTGAGTTCAGTCACTCATTCGTGTCTGACTGTGACCCCATGGACTGCAGCACGCCAGGCCTCCCTGTCCATCACCAACTCCTGGAGTTCACTCAAACTCATGTCCATTGAGTCGGTGATGCCCCCAACCATCTCATCCTCTGTCATCCCCTTATCCTCCTGCCTTCAATCTTTCCCAGCATCAGGGTCTTTTCCAGTGAGTCAGCTCTTCACATCAGGTGGCCAAGGTATTAGAGTTTCAACTTCAGCATCAGTTCTTCCAATGAATATTCAGGACTGATTTCCTTTAGGATGGACTGGTTGGATCTCCTTGCAGATCCTCTCTCCTCTCTCCTCTCAAGAGTCTTCTCCAACACCACAGTGCAAAAGCGTCAGTTCTTTGGCACTCGGCTTTCTTTATAGTCCAACTCTCACATCCATACATGACTACTGGAAAAACCATAGCTTTAACTAGACAGACCTAAGTATTATTTCCATGACAGACTGGAGATTCCATGATTCAATTTGGGAGATAGAGGTTTTATTCTCATCTCAGGGGGCTGAAATCAATTTAACATGAGGGTTAGATTTTTAAACTGTGCACATGATATCATTTGAAGTGAAAATTATCTTTGATCAAGCTTCAGATTATAAGGGTTGGTTTTCTGTAACCACCCTATCTCAGTGACAGTTCCTCATCCAGTTTCAGAAGAGCTCTCTCTTTCCTCAGTTTGACAACAGATTAAGCAGTTGGCTTATATTTAAAAGTCATACTGTATGAATAATATATGCTTTTAAACACTGGAAATTACTCCCATAACAAAAAAAGCTTACATAAGTAAAGAAACTCAGAGGTGGGGTGGGTGGATTGAAACAGGAGCAGAATTATAACTTCCACTGCATCTTTTTCCTGGGGAGAACATCTGATGAACAGAATTACTAGCAGAAGCACTGGCAATTTTTTTTTCTCTCTCTCTCATTCCTCAATTGTCCTGAATGTATATATTTGAATGAGTATGAGTTAAATGCATGTTTTTTGTGCTCCAACAGTATAAGGACAAATACACATAGCATGGAAGAGATGTACACAGTGCTGAGAGACTGTACTGCTGCAGCTTCATAAAAGTGAAAGTGAAGTCGCTCAGTCATGTCCAGCTCTTTGTGACCCCATGGATTGTAGCCCGCCAGGCTCCTCCATCCATGGGATTTTCTAGGCAAGAATACTGGAGTGGATTGCTATTTCTTTCTCCAACCCCAGCTGAATAGTCCATTTAATTTTCTTTCTACACGTGAAGGTCTGAATTTACTATTAAACCTGTCTATTGGGTGAAGTGGTAAGCTCTGAAATGTAAATAGCATTTTCCCGTTTATCACAGCCCCACTAAATTCTAGTGCAGGCCAGAAAGAGACCCTAAATCTCTTTCTGGGAAGCCCAGAAAAGGCTGGACTAGCCCAGTTCCACTCCATTGAAGAGAATCCCTTCCTCCTTGCATTAAAATGATTAATTTGGGCATCTCTTAGAACTATGCCAGGGACAGATAGTGAATGACAGAAACTATCCTAACCAATCTGTACACTTAACTGAATCATGTATATGAGAAACAGGTATGGAGTTTGTCTTAGGCATTGCAATTAATCTCCCTAAAATCCTGATAGAGTTATATGGAGCAACAATCCTTCAGCACACTAGCCTTGATCTATTTCCTTTCTGAAATATTGATATAACAAAGAAATGATGATACAATATGATAACCATCATTTGTGGAGGGAAAGCACATGAATTTTCTACTTGATTCTTTAGTTTAACTAGTTTCAGTTAATTACTAATGCCATCTGAAAGTTCATGCTAAGTTTGCAAATTCAGATGATGGGTATATGGATGTTCCCCATGCAATTCTTTCAACTTATCTTTCACTTTTCATAATAAAATACTGAAAAGAAAAGTACTCAAAGACTGGGCTTTTGAAAATAGGTCTTTTCATATATTCATTCCATAATCATTTGTAGACTACTTACTACATGTACTTGGATAGGTACTATGGACAAACTTGAATTCAACATGGTACCTGTCTTTAAGAATTGTATCACTTATTTACTGCTACAGCAATGCTTCCTAGACAACTTGGTGTCATGCAACCACAGGCATTTATTTTCACATTCATGGGTATACAGGTTGATTGCTAAGTGGGTAATCTCTCTTCACTGTTCAAATTGCAAGTTCTGCTAGATATTGTTCCTTACCCTATTTTACTCAACACGTGTTCATTCTGAGACCCAGTCTCTTCTCATTATTATGGCAGAACTGCAAGAGTGTAAGCCCTATCGAAGTAGATTGCATGCCTGTTTACATCATCTCTGCTAAAACATACTGACCAAAATGAGTCACATGGCTGAGCCCAAAGTCAAAGAGAAAGTAAACTCTGTCTTTAGTGGGAGAAATTACAATGTCAACAGGGAAAAAGACATGATACAAGGAGAAAAGTGGTGACCAAACCTAAGTCTACACCAAGAACTTTGGAGCTTAGATCTGGACACAGCAGACAAAATAGTGCACTTCTGGCAAATTGCTCCATTTGTTCAAAGGATAAATGAATATGATTGGGTACTAATCTGTGGGTCCTTTTCCCATATTCAGTGGTTCTAACCTTAGATCCTTTCAGGGCTGCATAGATTAGCCTACCTTATTATCAGACTACATCATAACAAAGAATAAAAATAACATAAGAAGCCCTTGTTATTATTTCTAAGATTCTTTTCTAGATATGTGCAAACAGTGGTAATTAATGTCTATCATTCTTCCCTCAGGGGCTTCCCTGGTGGCTCAGATGATAAAGAATCCACCTGCATGCCAGAGAACTGGTTCAAGCCCTGGGTTGGGAAGATCCCCTGGAGAAGAGAATGTCAACCCATTCCACTATTCTTGCCTGAAGAATTC
>SJYC01013211.1:0-10241 GCA_006408675.1 Madoqua kirkii | reverse complement strand
TTTGGAACTCTGCATTCAAATGGGTATATCTTTCCTTTTCTCCTTTGCTTTTACTTCTCTTCTTTTCACACCTATTTGTAAGGCCTCTTCAGACTGTCTCTTATACACATCTAGATGTGTATAAGAGACAGGACTTATACTAGGAGCCTGCCTCTAGAGTCTTAAAATAATAATTTTTTTCCTTGGTCATAAGAATCAGTATTATCAAAATTACTACACTACCCAAAACAATATACAGATTCAATGCAATACCTATCAAATCACCAATGGCATTTTTCACAGAATTAGAACAAAAATTTTTACAATTTGTGTAGGAACACAAAAGACCCTGAATAGAGAAAGCAATCTTGAGAAAGAAAACCAGAGCTAGAGATACCAGGGTCCCTGACTTCAGACTATAGTACAAAGCTATAGTCATCAAAACAGCTTGGTACTGGAACAAAAACAGAAATACAGATCAGTGGAATGCCATAGAAAGTCTAGAGATAAACCCACACATCTATGGTCACCTAATCTATGACAATGGAGAAGGCAATGGCACCCTACTCCCATACTCTTGCCTGGAAAATCCCATGGAAGGAGGAGCCTGGAAGGCTGCAGTCCATGGGGTCACAGAGGGTCGGACATGACTGAGTGACTTCACTTTCACTTTTCACTTTCATGCACTGGAGAAGGAAATAGCAAACCACTCCAGTGTTCTCGCCTGGAGAATCCCAGGGACATGGGAGCCTGGTGGGCTGCCGTCTATGGGGTCTCACAGAGTCGGACATGACTGAAGCGACTTAGCAGCAGCAGCAACAGCAATCTATGACAAACGATGTAAGAATATACAGTGGAAAAAAGACAGTTTTTCAATAAGTAATGCTGGGAAATCTAGACAGCCACATGTAAGAAAGTGAAATTAGAAACTCTCTAATACCATACACAAAAATAAACTCAAACTGGATTAAAGACCTAAATCTAAGACAGCATACTATAAAACTCTCAGAGGAAACCAAAGACACATCACTCTTTCACATAAATAGCAGCAAATTCTTTTTATCCACCTCCTAGAATAATGAAAATAAGAACAAAAAATTATTAAACTTAAAAGCTTTTGCATGGCAAAGGAAACTATAAATAAAACAAAAAGACAAACCACAGAATGGGAGAAAATATCTGCAAATAAAGTATCTGATAAGTAATTAATCTTTAAAATATACAACAGCTCATGTAGCTCAATATCAAAAAAACAACCCAGTCAAAATATAGGTGGAAAGCCTCAATAGACATTTCTCCAAAGAAGACACACAAATGGCCAAAAAGCACATGAAAAGATGCTCAATGTCACTAATTATTAGAGCTAGTCAAATCAAAACCACAATGAGGTATCACCTCACATCCATCAGAATGGCCATCAGAAAAAGAAAACAAATATCATATATTAATACATATATGTGGAATCTAAAAAAATGGTATAGATGATCTAATCTGCAGAATAGAAATAAAGACACAGAAGTAGAGAGCAAATATATGTACAACAAGGGAGGAAGAGGGGGTGGGATGAATTGGGAGATTGGGATTAACATGACATATATAGACTATTGATACTATGTATAAAATGGACAACTAATATGAATGTACTGTATAGCTCAGGGAATTCTACTCAGTGCTCTGTGGTGAACTAATTGGGAAAGAAATCCTAAAAAAAAGAGATATATGTAGACGTATAGCTGATTCACTTTGCCATACAGTAGAAACACAACATTGTAAAGCAACTATACTTCAATTAAAGTTAATTAAAAAAAAAATTGGTGGAGGAGGATGCAGAACTAACTTTCCCCCATGAATACATCAAAAACACACCTACACATGGAACAGTTTGAACTGAAAGCTAACAGAAAACTGGCAGAAAAACGTCTGTGTAATCAAGAAAGACATAGACAGAATAGAGTATGAGGGGAAGAGAAGCCATTAAGTGGGGGACCTATGCTCCTGGAAGGGTATCAGTCAGTATCAGTTCAGTAGCTCAGTCATGTCTGACTCTTTGCAACCCCATGGACTGTAGCACACCAGGACTCCTTGTCCATCACCAACTCCTGGAGTTTACCCAAACTCATGTCCATTGAGTCAGTGATGACATCCAACCATCTCATACTTTGTCGTCTCCTTCTCCCATGTTCAGTCTTTCCCAGCATCAGGGATTTTTCCAATGAGTCAGCTCTTCGCATCAGGTGGCCAAAGTATTGGAGTTTCAGCTTCAACATCAGTCCTTCCAATGAACACCCAGAAGTGATCTCCTTTAGGATGGACTGGTTGAAACTCCTTGCAGTCCAAGGGACTCTCAAAAGTCTTCTCCAACACCACAGTTCAAAACCATCAATTTTTTGGCACTCAGCTTTCTTTATAGTGCAACTTTCACATCCATACATGGCCAATGGAAAAGCCATAGCCTTGACTAGACGGACCTTTGTTGGCAAAGTAATGCCTCTGCTTTTTAATATGATGACTAGGTTGGTCATAACTTTCCTGCGAAGGAGTAAGCGTCTCTTAATTTCATGGGTGCAGTCACCATCTGCAGTGATTTGGGGGCCCAGAAAAATAAAGGGTGTTACAGTTTCCATTGTTTCCCCATCTATTTGCCATAAAATGATGGGACCAGATGTCATGATCTTACTTTTCTGAATGTTGAGTTTTCAGCCAATTTTTTCGCTCTCCTCTCTCACTTTCATCAAGAGGCTCTTTAGGTCTTCTTCACTTTCTGCCATAAGGGTGGTGTCATCTGCATATCTGAGGTTATTGATATTTCTGCCAGCAATCTTGATTCCAGCTTGTGCTTCATCAAGCCCAGCGTTTCTCATGATGTACTCTGCATATAAGTTAAATAAGCAGGGAGACAATATGCAGCCTTGATGTACTCCTTTTCCTATTGGAACCAGTCTGTTGTTCCATGTGCAGTTCTAACTGTTGCTTAATCTTTCCTATTCTATTGTTCTCCTCTATTTCTTTGCACTGATCACTGAGGAAGGCTTTCTTAACGGTCCTTGCTATTCTTTGGAACTCTGCATTCAAATGGGTATATCTTTCCTTTTCTCCTTTGCTTTTACTTCTCTTCTTTTCACACCTATTTGTAAGGCCTCTTCAGATAACCATTTTGCTTTTTTGCATTTCTTTTTGGGGGATGATCTTGATCCTTGTCTCCTGTACAATGTTATGAACCTCCATCCATAGTTCATCAGGCACTCTGTCTATCAGATCTAATCTCTGAAATCTATTTCTCACTTCCACTGTATAATGATAAGGGATTTGATTTTGATCATACCTGAATGGTCTAGTGTTTTCCCTACTTTCTTCAATTTAAGTCTGAATTTGGCAATAAGGAGTTCACGATTTGAGCCACAGTCAGTTCCTGGTCTTGTTTTTGCTGACTGTTTATAACTTCTCCATCTTTGGCTGCAAAGAATATAATCAATCTGATTTCGGTGTTGACCATCTGGTGATGTCTATGTGTAGAGTCTTCTCTTGTGTTGTTGGAAGAGGGTGTTTGCAATCAGCAGTGCGTACTCTTGGCAAAATGCTATCTGCCTTTGCTATGCTTCATTCTGTACTTCAAGGCCAAATTTGCCTGTTACTCCAGGTATCTCTTGACTTCCTCCTTTTGCATTCCAGTCCTCTATAATGAAAAGGACATCTTTTTTGGATGTTAGTTCTAAAAGGTCTTATAGGTCTTCATAGAACCATTCAAACTTCAGCTTCTTCAGCATTACTGGTCGGGGCACAGACTTGGATTACTGTGATATTGAATGGTTTGCCTTGGGAACGAACAGAGATCATTCTGTCATTTTTGGGATTTCATCCAAGTATTGCATTTCAGACTCTTTTGTTGGCTATCATAGCTACTCCATTTCTTCCAAGGGATTCTTGCCCATAGTAGTAGATATAAAGGTCATCCAAGTTAAATTCACCCATTCCAGTCCATTTTACTTTGCTAAAATGTGGACATTCACTCTTGCCATCTCCTGTTTGACCACTTCTAATTTGCCTTGATTCATGGATCTAACATTCCAGGTTCCTATGCAATATTGCTTTTTACAGCATCAGACCTTGCTTCCATCACCAGTCACATCCACAGATGGGTGTTGTTTTTGCTTTGGCTCAGTCTCCTCATTCTTTCTCGAGCTGTTTCTCCTCTGATCTCTAGTAGCATATTGGGCACCTACTGACCTGGGTAGTTCTTCTTTCAGTGTCTTATCTTTTTACCTTTTCATAGTTTTCATGGGGTTCTCAAGGCAAGAATACTAAAGTCTTTGCCATTCCCTTCTACAGTGGACCACGTTTTATCAGAACTCTCCACCATGACCCATCCATTTTACGTGGCCCTACACAGCATGGGTCATAGTTTCACTGAGTTAGACAAGCCTGTGGTCCATGTGATTAGATTGGTTAGTTTTCTGTGATTGTGGTTTTCAGTCTTCATGGGGTTCTCAAGGCAAGAATACTAAAGTCTTTTCCATTCCCTTCTACAGTGGACCACGTTTTATCAGAACTCTCCACCATGACCCATCCATTTTACGTGGCCCTACACAGCATGGGTCATAGTTTCACTGAGTTAGACAAGCCTGTGGTCCATGTGATTAGATTGGTTAGTTTTCTGTGATTGTGGTTTTCAGTCTGCCCTCTGCTGGAGAAGGGTAAGAGGCTTATGGAAGCTTCCTGATGGAAGAGACTGAGAGGGAAACTGCTCTGATGGGTGAGGTCATGCTCATTAAATCTTTAATTCAGTTTTCTGTGCAGTGGAGCTGTGTTCCCTCCCTGTTATTTGAAGTGAAAGTGAAGTCACTTTCAGACTCTTTCCTATGCCATGGACTGTAACCTACCAGGCTCCTCTGTCCATGGGATTTTCCAGGCAATAGTACTGGAGTGGAGGGCCATTTACCTGGGGCCAAACTATGGTGACTTCCTTGGTGGCTCAGATGGTAAGGTGTCTGCCTACAATGCAGGAGACCCAGGCTCAATCCCTGGGTTGGGAAGATCTCCTGGAGAAGGAAATGGCAACCCACTCCAGTATTATTGCCTGGAAAATCCCCTGGATGGAGGAACCTGGTAGGCTACAGTCATGGGGTTGCAAAGAGTCAGACATGAGCGAGGGACTTCACTTTCACTTAAACTATGGTGAAGGTAATGAAGATAATGGTGACCTCCTTCAAAAGATCCCATGCATGTACTGCTACAGTCAGTGTCACCAACCTTGCAGCAGGCCACCACCAACCCACGCCTCCACTGGAGACTCCTGGACACTCACAGACAAGTCTGGGTCAATCTCTTGTCAGGGGAGTAATCAGGAAAACGAATATTACACAGGTGGACATCCTCCCTGGGGAATGAGTAGTTTGAGCCACATGTTGGGTGCCAACTAAGAGAAAGTGAGCCACCTTGGCGGGTTGGAGGCAATGGGGCTAACCAGAGGGCTATGGGAAGCCTAGACTTTGTTTGTGAGTACCATACAAATGCTAGCTTCCTCCAAAAGTAAGACAGAATGGACAGAATGAGAATGCACAGGTGGCCGAATTGTTTCCTGTAACTGTCCTGGTGCATACCCCAGCCTGGGCTAAGTGAATGTTCTAGTCCCACTTAACTCACATTGCAGCTCACACTGGAGTGAAAGCTGCCACGACCCAGGAAAGACCTCAGCTGAGACACTGAGGTGGTTCAAACCCAAAGCGGCACAGGAGCAGGATAGAGACAGCCACTACTTGGCAAAATACGGCAGCACATCGGAGGTAGTCCAGATCTCTGATGACAGCTGGACTGCCAGAGCCCGTGCCCCACCCTCACTGAGTGCCCATGCCCTTCTTATTCCAGGGCCGCTCTCCTCTGGGGTAAGGATGCCACTGCTGGGAGGGAGATCTCACAGCTGAAGGGAACTGAATCAGTTCAGACCCAACCCTAAGGAGTTTTGTTCCAATAGCTTGAGACTTGCCCCTACCCCTTACAGGGTGAGGATGGCCAATGATCACAAGAGAAGCCCCAGCTCACACCTGGCTTCAGCACTATCCCCTCCCTGAAGCCCCAGTTCTTATCAAGGTGATAGCTACCAACACACCCTGAGACTTTTGTTCATGTCACCACACACTTTTGTTCATGTCAAATCCAGTTCTGTCCCCAAGCCACTGGGTACACATAGACTGTATAGGGAGCTCCCACATAAGGATAGCCCTTTATAACCACCACAGATAACTGCTTCACCTGATATCATAGAGACTGAGAAGGCAGAGAAATGTCTCAACTGAAAGAGAAAATTCCTCAAATAACTAAACTGCTGCATGTGTGATAAGTCACTTCTCTTGGTTCCAACTCTTTGTGACGCTATGGACTGTAGCCTGCCAGTAGCTCCCCCGTCCATGGGATTCTCCAGGAAAGAACATTTGAGTGGGTTGCCATGCTTTCCTCCAGGGGATCTTCCCAATGCATGAATCGAACCTGTGTCTTCTATGTCTCCTGCACTGGCAGGCATGTTCTTTACCATCTGGGAAGCCCAAAATAACAACTAATGAAATGGCAACAAATTTACTAGGTGAAGAATTCAAAGTATTAGTAATTTTTTTTTTTTTGCTATTGCTATTGCTAAGTCACTTCAGTCGTGTTCAACTCTGTGCAACTCCTTCTTATCAAGGTGATAGCTACCAACACACCCTGAGACTTTTGTTCATGTCACCACACACTTTTGTTCATGTCAAATCCAGTTCTGTCCCCAAGCCACTGGGTACACATAGACTGTATAGGGAGCTCCCACATAAGGATAGCCCTTTATAACCACCACAGATAACTGCTTCACCTGATATCATAGAGACTGAGAAGGCAGAGAAATGTCTCAACTGAAAGAGAAAATTCCTCAAATAACTAAACTGCTGCATGTGTGGTAAGTCACTTCTCTTGGTTCCAACTCTTTGTGACGCTATGGACTGTAGCCTGCCAGGCTCCCCCGTCCCTGGGATTCTCCAGGCAAGAACACTGGAGTGAGTTCCCATTTCCTCCTCCAATGCATGAAAGCAAAAGATGAAAGTGAAGTCATTTAGTCATGTCCGACTTAGCGACCCCATGGACTGAGCCTACCAGGCTCCTCCATCCATGGGATTTTCCAGGCAAGAGTACTGGAGTGAGGTGCCACTGAGAATGCTAACTAAATGAGGAAAAGTAATAGATGACTCAGAGTTATAGCAAGAAACTAGAAAATATAGAAACTTCTGGAATAACATCAAGTGTACCAACATTTGCATTACAGGGGTTACAGTGACTATGGGGTCAAAAATGTATTTAATGGAATGATAGCTGAAAACTTCCCTAAACCTGAAGGAAACAGATATTCAAATAGGAAACACAGAGGGTCCCAAACAAGATGAACTCAAACAGACCCATATCTAAAAACAAAATGTGGGGGAAGGGAATAAAAACTGTAGATCTTTTAGAATGTGTTTGAACTTAAAGGACTATCTATTTAAGACAAATAGATATAGTTATAGGGCAACATATATGAAGCCCATTGCAGCCACAAAGCAAAAACCTACAACAGACACACAGAACATAGACAGGAACACAAGGGTACCACTAAAGAAAACCATCAAACTACTAGGGAAAAAAACTAAAATAAGAGGAATTAACAGGCAAGAACTATAAAAACAACTGGAAAACAAGTAATAAATTAGAAATAAGTACAAACCTATCAATAATTATGTTAAATGTCAGTGGCCTAAATACTCCAATGAAAAGACATAGAGTGGGTGATTGGATAATAAAGCAAGACTTATCTATAGGCTACTTATAAGAAACTCACTTCTGAATTAAAGACACACCCAGATGGAAAGTGAGGGATGGAAAAAAGATGTTATACACAATTAGAAACAAGAAAGTGGGGGTACCATAGTACTCATGTTGGACAAAATAGACTTTAAAACAATCTAGGACTTCTTTGGTGGTCTGTGGTTAAGAATCTAGCTGTCAATTCAGGGGACATGGGATTGATCCCTGGTCATATCTTGATATTCAAACTAGCATGAAATGCAAAAAATGTTTGGGAATTTTCTTGTTAAGAGATGGATATCTAGGGACTCAAAAGCTGAATATCTGGGCTTCCCTGATAACTTAGTTAGTGAAGAATCTGCTTGCAATTAGAAGACCTGGGTTTGATCCCTGGATTGGGAAGATTCCCCTGGAGGAAGGCATGGCAACCCACTCTAGTATCCTTGCCTGGAGAATCCCCATGGACAGAGGTGCCTGGCAGGCTACAGTCCATGGAGTTGCAAAGAATCAGACATGACTGAATGACTAAGCACAGCACAATATCCTTATTAAACAAGTTTTTGTAGAGGACAGAACTCTCCCAAATTCATTCTAGGAGACCACCGTTTCTTTGATACCAAAAACCAGACAAGGTGATACAACAAAAAAAGAAAATTATAGGCCAATAACTGTGATGAATATAGGTGCAAAAATTCTCAACAAAGTATTAGCAAACTGAATCCAAAAATACAAAAATGATCTTACACCATGACCAAGTAGGATTTATTCCAGGGATGAAAGGATGAATCAACATTTTGCAAATTAATCAATGTGATATATCAGATTAACAAAAGAAAGGATAAAAAAAATCACACAATCATCTCAATACAGGCAGAGAAAGCATCTGACAAAATTCAACACCCATTCATGATAAAAATTCTCATCAAAGTTGGTGCAGAGGCAATATACTTCAATATAACAAATTGCAATTATGACAACCCACAGCTAATAATCATACTCAATGGTGAAAAGCCTAAAGCCTTTCATCTAAATGGACAAGCATGTCCACTCTTGACACTTCTATTTAACATAGTGTTGAAAGTCCCTAGACACAGCATTCATACAAACAAACAAAAATAATCAAAGACATCTAAACTGTAAAGGAAAAAGTGAAACTGTAACTATTTACAGATGACATGACAATATTTATAAAAAATAAAACCCTAAAGTCTCTAATAAAATCTATTAGAACTCAAAAATGAATTCAGCAATAGCTGTAAGATATACAATTAATATACAAAGTCTGTTGTTCTATAATAAATAATGAACTATCAGAAAGATAAATTAAGGAAGCAATCCCATTAAAACTGTATCAAAAAGAATAAAATACCTAGGAATAAACATAACCAAGGAGGTCAGTACCTATACTCTGAAAATTTTAAAACACTGATGAAGGAATTTCAAAATGATACAAAGAAATGAAAGCTATCTCATGTTCCTGGACTGGAAGAACTAATATTGTTAAAATGGTCATACTATCCAAAGCACTCTCGGTTAGTTAAAGCAATCCCTATCAAAATACCCAAGACATTCTTCACAAAATGAGATAAATAATCCTAAAGTTTATACAGAACCAGAGAAGACCCAAAACAGCCAATGTAGTCTTGAGGAAAAAGAACAAAGCTGAAGGTATCATGCTTCCTGACTTCAGAGTATACTTCAAATCCATATGCTATGGTCAATTAACATACAACAAATGAGGCAAGGATACACTATGGAGAAAACACCATCTCTTTAATAAGTGGTGCTGGGACAACTCAACAGCTACCTGCAAAACAATGAGATTAGAAGATTTCTTCATATCATATACAAAAATAAACTCAAAATGGATTAAAGACCAAAGTGTAAGACTGGAAACCATAAAAGTCCTAGAAGAGGACATAGAACACTCTTGGACATAAACGGTAGCAAAATGTTTTAGATCTGTCTCCTAAGGCAAAAGAAATAAAAGAAATAAATGAGACTTAATTAAACTTAAAAGTCTTTGGCACAGCAAAGGAAATGGTCAACAAAATGAAAAGACAACTTACTAACTGGGGAAAATATTTGTAAATGATATGACTGATAATGGTTAATATCCAGAATATACAAACAGCTTATAAAATTCAATATCAAAAATAAGCAACTCAAAAACTGGGCAGAAGATCTGAAAAGACACTTTCCCAAAGAAGATATGTATTCAACAGGCACATGAAAAATGTTCAACATTGCTAATCAGAGAAATGCAAATCAAAACAATAATGAGATATCACCTCACACCTGTCAGAATGACTATCATCAAAAAGTCTACAAATAAGAAATTGGCAAAGATATTGATAAGAGGGAATGGAACCCTAGTACATTATTGTTGGGATGGTAAACTGGTGAAAACACTGTGGAAAATTGTATGAGCTTCATCAAAAAACTAAAAATAGAACTACCATATG
>SJYC01013205.1:0-29766 GCA_006408675.1 Madoqua kirkii | reverse complement strand
ATCTAGGTTGGTCATAACTTTTCTTCTAAGGAGTAAGCGTCTTTTAATTTCATGACTGAAGTCACCATCTGCAGTGATTTTGGAGCCCCCCAAAATAAAGTCTGACACTATTTCCACTGTTTTTCTATCTAAATAGATAAATCTAAGTAATTTGTAAATAAATTAGACAAACTGTATTTAAAAAACTATTTAAGGCCAGCACTATCCTGATTTCAAAGTCAGATAAACATACTACAGGAAAACAAAACTATAGATCAATATCACTTATGAATATTGATGCAAAAATCATCCATAGGAAACTAGCCAGCCAAAGCTAAGAGCACATTAAAAGAATTATACACTATGGCGAAGTGGAATTTATCCTTATAACTGCAAGAATGTTTCAACGTATGAAAAGCAACCAATATAATCCATCACATACACAGAATTAAGGAAAATCACATGATCATCTCCATTGATGCAAAAAAGAGATTTGACAAAATTTAATATCCTTTCACTATAAAAACAACTAGGGAAATAATATCTACTTGAAAAAAATAAAGGGTGCACATATGATAGGGTGCACAACTTTTCCTCTAAAATCAGAAACTGGACAAGGATGCCTGCTCTTACCAACTATATTCAATGACAACATATTCAGAGTTATAGCCGGAGTAATTAGGCAAGGAAAAGAATAAAAGTCACTGAAATAGGGAAGTAAGATGTAAAATTCTGTTTGCAGACAATATCTTATACGTAGAAAACCCTAAAGATTACACGCATACATAAAACAGATAACTTATAAGAACCTACTGTATAGCACAGGGAACTCCACTCAATATTCTGTAATGACCTGTACAATAAAAAGTAACACAACACTGTAAATAAGCTGTACTCCAATAAAATTTTTTTTAATTTTTAAAAATAAGATTACAGACATGTCCTTGTCAGAATAATGAATTCGGCCATGTTGCTGGATAAAAAGTCAACATACAAAATTCCTGTTTTTTACATTTCTATGAATGCTGTACGTGCCATCACTTCAGTTGTGTCCAACTCTTTGCAATATTACAGACTGTAGCCTGCCAGGCTCCTCTGTCCATAGAGTTTCCCAGGCAGGAATGCTGGAGTGGGTTGCCATGCCATTTCCTCCTCCTGGGGATCTTCCTGACCCAGGGATTGAACCTGTGTCTCTTATATCTCCTGCATGGAAGTCAGATTCTTTACCATTAGCACCACCTGGCAAGCCTTTCTATACACTAACAATAAAAAATTCAAGATAGAAATTAAGAAAATAACTGTTTTTAATAGCACCAAGAAATAAAAAGTATTCAAGAATAAAAAAGAAAAGGTGAAGGACTTGTATATTGAGAACTGTAAAACACTGCTGAAAGAGAGTAAAGACACAAAAATAGATGTGAAACCATCTTGTGTTCATGGAATGGAACACTAAGTAATGTTAAGATGTCAATATTACTCAAAGTAATCACAGATTTAATGTAATCTTTATCAGTTATCTCAATGACATTTTTTCCTGTGAAAATAGGAAGATCCACCCTAAAATTCATATCTGGAGAAGGGAAAGGCAACCCACTCCAGTATTCTTGAGAATTCCATGGACAGAGGAGCCTTGCAGGCTACACTCTATGGGGTCACAAAGAGTCAGACATGACTGAGTGACAAACACACACAAAATTCATATGGCATCTCAAGGGACCACAAATAACCAAAATAATCTTGAAAAAGAACAAAGTTGGCAGTTTCACACTTTCTGATTTCAAAACTTACTATAGAGCTACAGTTATCATTATGGACTCATGGAATAGTTAAAAAACAAAACTGCAAATCATGAATCTCATAAAGGACTAATATCGAGGATATATAAACAACTCTTTATAAGTCAACAAAAATCCAACAACCCAATTGAAAAATGAAAAAAGGACCTGAGTAAACATTTTTCATCAAAATGCATGCAGACACTAATAGACACTTGAAAAGATGCTCAGCATCAGTAATTATTTTAAAAATGCAAATAAATACCACAGTGTGATACCACTTTCCACACATTAGGACGATTATTACCAAAAGCAGAAAATAAATATTGGGGATGATGTAGAGAAAATGCAACTTCTGTGCATTGCTGTTGGGAATATTGTGTCGCTGGTGTGGAAAACAGTATGGTGATTCCTCAAAAAGTTAAATATAGAATTACTATATGATTCAGCAATTCTGTTACCAAACAAGTTCATTCTCCCCCTCCACCTGAAAGTGAAAGTGAAGTCGCTCAGTTGTGTCCAATTCTTTGTGACCCCATGGACTGTAGCCTACCAGGCTCCTCCATCCATGGGATTTTCCAGGCAAGAGTACTGGAACGGGTTGCCATTTCATTCTCCAGGGGATCTTCCTGACCAAGGGATTGAACCCTGGTCTTCTGCATTGCAGGCAGATGCTTTACTATCTGAGCCATGAGAGAAGCAAAGTACCCAGGCTATCTCAATCTTCCAGTTTAATTTTTGTATCTCCATTGTGTGAACCACCTGCCTGGAAAGTTTACTTGTTGACTTAGTTTTAGTATTTTCTACACAGAAAATTTACTCTGATCAGGGCATCATCATTTAATAATATTATTTAAAAATGTAGCCATGACTTTAATTGTCAGTCTTCTAGCTTTCTACTCAGTAATCCCACTGGAAGTGCCAATGGTCTGAGGTCTGATTATGGGAAATTGTTCTTGGCTGGGCAAGAGGCTTCTGGGGGGCATATAGGATGCTCCTATGACCCTGGCAGGTGGCTTACAGTAAGGATGAGAATATGTGGGAGTGTCTGGCACTGCAGCATGGGGGGGACATCTTTATGCCCCTGCAGAGACAGCAGGAGTAAGGAAACATAATCATGCTAATAAGTGGAAGGTTGATACCACTGCTGTCAGCATGTAGCAAGGGAAGAATGGATTAGGTCCTGTGGGCAGCAAAAGAAGATTTGATGTCTTCTTCCTCATTCTGGAGGGGTTTTAAAACCTACAGAAAAAATAAGATCTCCACAGAATGCAGAAGCTGAAGCTCCAATACTTTGGTGACCTGATGCAAAGAGCTGACTCGTTGGAAAACACTCTGATGCTGGGAAAGACTGAAGGCAGGAGGAGAAGGGGATGACAGAGGATGAGATGGTTGAATGGCATAACTGACTCAATGTACATGAATTTGAGCAACCCCTGGGAGATACTGAAGGACAGGGAAACCTGGCGTGCTGCAGTCCATGAGGTCGCAGAGTCAAACACGACTTAGTGACTAAAGAACACAGAAGTACGCGTTTGAAAATACAAAAGTTCTAAAGGAAAGGGAAATATCATTGATGATAAACAACTGTTTACTTATTGTATCAAGTGGTCTCATTGAGCTTGCTTGTAAATGTGTCATATCTAGGTTAACTTGAATATGTGTCTACTTTTTCCCATTTGTGGAAGCTATCTCTATATACATGATTTCAGGTAATAACAGAAGTTAATTTTCTCTGGGCTGCATATCTCTGCAGTTTTTTATTCAATATGTTTCTTTTTCTTTTTAAATTTAAATTTATTTACTTTAATTGAAGCTAATTACTCTACAATATTGTATTCATTTCGCCATACATCAACATGAATCCACCATGGGTGTACACGTATTCCCTATCCTGAACCCCCCTCCTACCTCCCTCCCCGGACCATCCCTCTGGGTCATTCCAGTGCACCAGCCCTGAGCATCCTGTATCATGCATTGACCTGGACTGGGGATTCGTTTCATATATGATATTATACATATTTCAATGCCATTCTCCCAAATCATCCCACCCACTCCCTCTCCCTCTCCCACAGAGTCCAAAAGACTTTTCTATACATCTGTGTCTATTCTGCTGTCTCGCATACAGGGTTATTGTTACCATCTTTCTAAATTCCATACATATGCATTAATATACTGTATTGGTGTTTTTCTTTCTGGCTTACCTCACTCTGTATAATAGGCTCCAGTTTCATCCACCTCATTAGAATGGATTCAAATGTATTCTTTTCAATAGCTGAGTAATAATCCATTGTGTATGTGTACCACAACTTACTTATCCATTCATCTGCTGATGGACATCTAGGTTGCTTCCATGTCCTGGCTATTATAAACAATGCTGTGATGAACACTGGGGTACATGTGTTTCTTTCAATTCTGGTTTCCTCGGTGTGTATGCCCAGCAGTGGGATTGCTGGGTCACATGGCAGTTCTATTTCCAGTTTTTTAAGGGATCTCCACACTGTTTTCCATAATGGCTGTACTAGTTTGCATTCCCACCAACAGTGCAAGAGGGTTCCCTTTTCTCTTTTCAGGAATCTCCACACTGTTTTCCATAATGGCTGTACTAGTTTGCATTCCCACCAACAGTGCAAGAGGGTTCCCTTTTCTCCACATCCTCTCTAGCATTTATTGCTTGTAGATTTTTGGATCACAGCCATTCTGACTGGTGTGAAGTGGTACCTCATTGTGGTCTTGATTTGCATTTCTCTGATAATGAGTGATGTTGAGCATCTTTTCATGTGTTTGTTAGCCATCTGTATGTCTTCTTTGGAGAAATGTCTGTTTAGTTCTTTGGTCCATTTTTTGATTGGGTCATTTATATTTCTGGAATTGAGCTACAGGTGTTGCTTGATTATTTTTGAGAATAATTCTTTGTCAGTTGCTTCATTTGCTATTATTTTCTCCCATTCTGAAGGCTGTCTTTACATCTTGCTTATAGTTTCCTTTGTTGTGCAGAAGCTTTTAATTTTAATTAGGTTCCATTTGTTTACTTTTGCTTTTATTTCCAATATTCTGGGAGGTGGGTCATAGAGGATCCTGCTGTGATTGATCTTGGAGAGTGTTTTGCCTATATTCTCCTCTAGGAATTTTATAGTTTCTGGTCTTACATTTAGATCTTTCATCTATTTTTTACTTATTTTTGTGTATGGTGTTAGAAAGTGTTCTAGTTTCGTTTTTTACAAGTGGTTGACCAGTTTTCCCAGCACCACTTGTTAAAGAGATTGTCTTTTCTCCATTGTATATTCTTGCATCCTTCATCAAAGATAAGGTGTCCATAGGTGCGTGCATTTGTCTCTGGGCTTTCTATTTTGTTCCATTGATCTATATTTCTGCCTTTGTGCCAGTACCATACAATATGTTTCATTTTCAAATTAAATCATGAAATATTAAGGTACCTGGTAGTCCATTCCTGTTAATAAGTCTGAGGTGAAAGTTCTGTCCAAAGCCTAAAATAAGCTGGTCAGCACATGAGCTTTGTTTTCCATTGTACGAGGCGGAGGTATTGGATCTGTCCTCCAGTGTTTGTGCTCCTATGTATATGCAAATATTACATATTTTCCATTATATCAAATATGTATTCCTGTGGTTAGTGTGTACCAGAAGATTAAAACCATAAATATTTGTGACCTCTGAAATGACAAATTGTTTTAGAATGAGGAAAGGTTAATTAAAAGTTATGGAGGGCTGGTAAGTCAGAAAGTCATTTTGTATAATTCTGTCCATTTGAATACATGCTTAATGAGTGTCTAAAAAGAGGTCAGGTATGTTTCTTTGTTTCCATTCTCAGCCTTCATTTATTTCCTCCAAAATGTAGAGTAAGAGGATAATTAGATTTGCACAAGAACATGACAGGCAGGACAATGAGGATCAGGGTTGTGAGGAAAAGCAGACAGACAGAAAAAACACTGTACTCTGTAAGAAGAAAAGCAGAGAGCTGCCACTTCCTGTTACCCACTGGCTTCCTAAGTGTTCCCTTTCTCAGAGACCTTCTTTACATGGGAGTTAAACTTTGGAAGGAAGGAGGAGATGATGGGACATTCTAACCTCTTCCATAGGTTACCATGTGCAGCTCTATTTTCACAGCCCCCCAAATGATCTCCCATCTCCTCTGACACATGTACACTAAATTGTTAACTCAACAGACTAAGCAAATTGATTGATAATTCTAGAAAAATACTTTCCCTGGTTACAAAATTTAATTGAAGTAGGAGTTTAGGGTGGGGGTTGTTTCTTTCAAGAAAATCTGGGTTAAATAAAACTTCTTTTACTGCTGTTAAGAGTTTCCCATATAAGGTGAACCTTCATTTCTGAGGATGAAATTCCAGTGAAATAAAAGGAGTGCACATTCTGATGCTTTCACACAGAGGTCAGTATTGGTCACTCTCCACAGTTTTATTTATAAATGCAAGATTTCCCACAAAAATTCTCTGCATCATCATAGTCTACTGTTCGTATTTACTTTCTGGGCTTATTATTTGGGGCGGTCGATAAATGATTAACTGCAGCTTATTTTGTTTTAGCCAGAGCGTTGGCTAGACCGCATTTCTCACTTTGTCTTCTCAGCAGTTGTGTGGATTATGGAGATGAGCTGTGGCTCTAGCGGAAAATGCATCATTTATATATGTCAGTTGGACAGCATCACGTGCCTGCTCTGGACTTTTTCTCAGAGGCTGGGAGATTTATGACCATCATAAAAACATTTTTTTCCCTCCATAGATCATGCTAGTAGAATACTCATACCTTTTATGGACTTTTCCCTTTCAGAGACCAGCCAGGTTCAGAAAGAGCAAAATGGCATTTTGGTAATTTTTACCAAAATAAGAAAATGACTCCATTCTCCCCAAACTTCCCCCTCTTGCCTAACTACTAATTACTCAACATACATAGAGAGATCTGGCAGATTATTTTTCCTTTCTGACATTTCTTGTTTGGAAAAAAAAAGCATATATTTATTTTTACAGAAATCTTTTTAGAGCAAAAGGTATAAATTGCTTAACTTGGCAGAGGAAAACTCCATGGATTTAGTGTAAAAATGCACACAACACAGTGCTGTTTTCACTAATGCTTCTCCAATTCTCAGAAATACATATGTGTTTTCATTTGTTCTATCCAATGATTATTTACCATTGGTATCATCTAACCAGAAAATAATTTTCATAATCAGAGACCACTTCTGAAGCAGTTATATACATAGCTGAAAGCAAAGCAGATCACGGTGTAACATCACCAAGTCAAAGCTCCAATTCATGAAGTAGCTGCTTAGGAAAGGGAGGTCCATGCTTGATCTTTCCTTCTCTCAGTTTAGCCTGCCTCAGTCCCTCCTCAGTCCCTCTTCAGCAATGCAATGAGGAATAGAACCTTCTTCTTACTTTGAAAAATAGCATCAATTAGCAAAAAAAAAAAAAAAAAGCACCAACAACAGTGGCGCAAAACATACACAGTAGAAGACAAAGTGTGGTGATAGGAGGATGATGAGATTATCTAAGAAAATGGACATAGGCTCAAAGAGCTAGAGTTTTGAGACATATATTTCCCTTCTGGCTGAGACCTCTCCTATCAGTAAGGAAAGAGAAAATCAGCAAATTCAAAGTATTAAAAACACAGGTAATGAAAATTATGTTATATATCAAGTTTTCTAAAACAACAACAACAACAACAACAACACACAAAATAAAGGTAGTGGAGCATATAGAATCAGAAAACAGTAATACAGGGCATTCTTGGTGGTCCGGTGGTTGAGAATCTGCCTGCCAATGCAGGGGACATGGGTTCAACCCTTGGTCCAGAAAGATTCCACACGTGATGAAGCAACTAAGCCCATGCTGCAGCTACTGAAGCCTGTGCACCCTAGAGCCCGTGCTCCACAACAAGAGAAGCCACTGCAGTGAGAAGCCCACACACCACAACTACAGAGCAGCCCCAGCTTCCCAGAACCCTTGTGAAGCAATGAAGACCCAGCAAAGCCAAAAAATATAATAAAAATTTTAAAAACAACATAGTTTTAGATGGTAATATATGTAAACACGCTGAGCCACTGTTGTATTAGCAGACGTATTTATTATATCTATGAAACTGAAAGTTGCTCAGTCATGTCTGACTCTTTGCGACCCCAAGGACTATACAGTCCATGAAACTCTCTAGGCCAGAATACTGGAGTGGGTATCCTTTCCCTTCCCCAGGGGATCTTCCCAACCCAGGGATTGAACTCAGGTCTCCTGCATTGCAGGCCTATTCTTTACCAGCAGAGCCACAAAGGAAGCCCAAGAAAACTGGAGTGGGTAACCTATCCCTTTTCCAGGAGATCTTCCTGACCCAGGAATCAAACTGGGATCTCCTGCATTGCAGGTGGATTCTTTATCAACTGAGCTATGCGGGAAGCCCTCTATTATACCTATACATTTACACAATATTTATCTAGATATACACAAATACATATACAGCATATACAAGAGAAAAGACAAACATCAGAAGGCAAAACTTGTTTTTGAATGAATGAATCATCCTTGAGCAACTACTCCTGTATCTTTCATTTTCATTTGTCCCCTCTTGCAGCATCATCATAGATTAAAAAGGGAATCTCTACCAATTTTCATCTTTTTAAATATTTTCTTCATTGATTTTCCCCTTTTTTGCATGAAATCTTGAAATTTGTAAAAATGGGGTTTATTTACATTTCTACAGTCGATTCATAAGCACACATTAAAGGCTTACTATGTGACATGGAAATATGACTATAAAAGGTTTAGATTGAATATGTTGTGACTTTAGGAAAAAGAAAAGCAAATAAAAACAAAGAAAAAGTCTTGGTATGAGCTTCTTTCTTGGTGACTTTTTATTTATTAATGTCTCAACATTTAATTTATCAAAGATTTATGATATTGAGTCTTGCTCTCCCTTGGGAGGGCCAAAGTTTGTCTGTGTATCACTGAATTATATTCAATAAAAGGTTATGTGATCATCTAAGTTATGTAATAGAGAGACCACTTATTACCCTGACAGCATGTGAAAAAGAACCTCAACTCATAGATTTAGAGAGTATTCAAGATGTAAAGATCATAGAAATGTTTGAACATATCTCAGTCATACAGATGGAGAAGCTGAAATACAGAGAAAAATGTAGTCAGGATCCTACCTTAGGTGTTACTGATTATACTGGTTTAGTAATATGGATCTAGGTATTTTTATTTATTTATTTATTTACTTTATTTTACTTTACAATACTGTATTGGTTTTGCCATACATCAACATGAGTCCTCCACAGGTGTACATGAGTTTCCAATCCTGAACCCCCCTCCCACCTCCTTCCCCATACCATCTCTCTGGGTCATCCCAGTGCACCAGTTCCAAGCATCCTATATCCTGCATTGATGTCTTCCCGTAGACTAGGCTTCTGTTTCCCAGGGTGGATTTGAGTGTAGGAAATACAGAAGAGGAATTACCCCAATTTTGGCTGGCTATCTTCATAAATAGTTTGATTTTGAAATTCAATCACTGGTTTTCTTGAACCAGTTTTTTTTTTTCTTTTCTTCAAGAGTCTTTAAAAAGGCCCACTTAAGTGATTTCCAGAAAACAGGCAGATGTGTATAAGAGACAGGTTCCAAGCATCCTATATCCTGCATTGAACCTAGACTGGCGATTCGTTTCTTAGATGATATTATACATGCTTCAATGCCATTCTCCCAAATCATCCCACCCTCTCCTTCTCCCACAGAATCCAAAAGTCTGTCCTATACATCTGTGTCTCTTTTGCTGTCTCACATACAGGGTTATCATTACCATCTTTCTAAATTCCATATATATGTGTTAGTATACTGTATTGATGTTTTTCTTTCTGGCTTACTTCACTCTGTATAATCGGCTCCAATTTCATCCACCTCATTAGAACTGATTCAAAGGTATTCTTTTTAATGGTTGAGTAATACTCCATTGTGTGTAAGTACCACAGCTTTCTTATCCATTCATCTGTTGATGGACATCTAGATTGCTTCCACATCCTGGCTATTATAAACAGTGCTATGATGAAGGTATTTTTAAATGAGGTGTTTAATTTAATTTTTTTTAGCAAATTAAGCAACTTATATTGAATGTCTACAGGCTCAGATGATAAAGAACCTGCCTGCAATGTAGGAGACCTGGATTCGATCTTTGGGTTGGGAGGATCTCCTGGAGGAGGGCGACCCACTCCAGTAGTCTTGCCTGGAGAATCCCAATGAACAGAGGAGCCTGGCAGGCTACAGCCCATGGGGTCACAGAGTTGGTCATGACCAAGCAAGTAACACTTTCACATGCAGTAAAGCTAACGGTCCATCTTTATTAAACATTTATATATTTTTGGTGGTGCTAATCCTTTAGCTATTTCACAAGTTCTTTATATATACAACTAATAGAATTTTTCAAATATCTTATTTTGAATTGAATTTTTTGTAATATTTTAATAAGGAACTTGAGAAGCCTTCTGCATATCTTTGCATGCCCTAAATGAAACAAGAATTTTTCATTTTATACCATAATGGAATTGAATTATCCTCAGGAAAATTAGTCTTCCACGTAAATATCTATCTTTGACAGGAAAAGAAGCTTAGAGATGTGTGAAAATATATATATATATATACTTTTACAATTGTAATACTCTCCCATCAGAAAGTGCCAAAATACCTGCAAAGAAAACTCTTGTCAAAATCAATTTTATAAGAATGTTGATTTAACGAGTAGTTTTTATGGGGCACAGACATCTCTGGCATCTTCTCTCTTTGTTGTCAACCAGTTTCAATAATCACAAAGCAGCTAGATTTCACAAACAATTACCTGTCCTTTAGAACTGATTTCCAGGACTTCAGCAGATCTTACCTCCAAAAATTCTTTAGCAACACAGAATTACTTTCTCTAAGAATATAAGGTCTTGAACTTAAAATCCTGCAGGTTAAAACAGGCATTCTAAGTAAGAGAAGTTGGGGATGGGATACATTCTGTATTATTTAATATTAACTAGAACAAAATGTCACCTTCCTATCATTCTAGCACAAAGTTTACACTAAATCCTTATTACCTGCTCAGGAGTAGAAGGGGATTAGCAATGAAGTGACCTTAATCACAAAAGACTGGGCAGATCTACAAAAGCTTCCTAAATTCAGAGCAAGTGGCAGTCCAAAATACATTATTATAATCTCCTCAGGCCACATGGTTGATTTTCAGTTTTGTCAAGGAACGCTGTCTTGTGGTAATTCCAGTAGTTCCTGTGGTTCTGTTACTTCTTAGATTGTCAACTTTCACTTTCTGAATTCTAATTTCCGAAAAATTTTTTCATTATTCTGATTCTCCCTTGGATCAGAAAGGCCATTCATAATCAAAGAAGAATTGAACAGGAGATTCTGTTTTCTTAAGGATTCAGAAATATATTACCTTGCATAGTCCTGGGCCAGCTTAAAGCAAATATTGTATAATAAATCTTTTAGAAATTTTAATCTGTGAATGCTAACGTTTCAAAGTTGATATAAAATAGAGCTGTAGATGCACTGAAGAGACTATGTTTAAAATTTTAAACATATCTGCCCCCATTCTCACAAACACAAAGATTTTTAAAAATCTTCTAAGGGATTTCAGTTCCTGGTGATATGATGGGTTAGATACTCTAATCAACTCTGCAAAGAAAAAAAAAATGAATGAAATACATGAGCATAATTAAATGTATACTCAAGTTGGCAAGGTGAAAAACATTTCAACTTCAAAATAAAGTGGAAATGGTAAAAGTGGAAGACCAGTATTGATGTAAGTTTTTGAGGTAAGGGTAACTGCAGAAACAAGGTGAATCTGAGCTTTTTTTTCTGATCAGGATCATAAGACAGGAAGAAAAGCTATGGTTTGCCTTTGCCAGAGAGTCTAAAAGAGGGCTACCTCCTCCTTGTGATGTTAAAGAGAAATAAGCCTGTCCACAGAAGAGGATGGCAACACAGCAGCAAGGAAATTACCTATCTTGACATGAGTGCTTAAAGTATCTACGGTAGGGACTTCCCTGGGGATCCAGTGGCTAAGACTCTACACTCCCATTGCAAGGGGCCCAGATTCGATCCCTAGCCAGGGAACTAGGGACCCTAGTTCACCCACATACTGAACTAAGAATTCCATGCCACAACTGAGAGTTTCCAAGTTGTAACTAAAAGATCCCACGTGCCACAACTAAGACCTGGAGCAGCCAAATAAATAAATACAGATATCTTTTAAATCTATGGTAAACACTAAAGGATTATATATAATAATTTATAGTCAAAACAAGTTAAATTGAGCAAATAATCATAATACATAAATATGGACAAATGTATTCAAGTTTTAAAAGGGCTTCCCAGGTGGCGCTAGTGGTAAAGAATGCTCCTGCCAATGCAGGAGACTTAAGAGATATGGGTTCGATTCCTGTGTTGGGAAGATCCCTTGGAGGATGGCATGGCGACTCACTCCAGTATTCTTGCCTGGAGAATGCCATGGACAGAGAAGCCTGGTGGGCTGCAGTCCATAGTGTTGCAAAGAGTTAGACACGACTGAAGCGACCTAGCATGCACATATGTATGCACTCATTCAATTAAAAGAAATTCAGTCCCGAGTTCACTATATCTAGCAATATGTTTTTATAAAAGGGACTCTCAAAAGATTAGGACACATAATTCTGTAACTATACATGGTGATGGATGTTAACTAGACTTACTGTGGTGATCATTTTTCAGTATACACAAATATCAAGTCGTTATGTTGTATGCTTGAAACTAATATAATGTTGTATGTCAAGTATATTTCAATTTAAGACAAACCCCAAACAACCTAAAACATTAAGATATAGAAGTTTGAAAATCAAAGAGTGGAATCATATATACCAGGCAAATACTAATAACAAAAAAAAGTTGGTGTAGATAAACTGATAAACAAAATAGACTCGACAACACACAAAAAAGTATGTTATTACTTGAAATAAAGAGGATCTGGTCATATGATAAAAATTTCCATTCAGAGGAGAAAGGTTCAGTCCTTTCCGTCAGGCGGCAGCCATCAGGGCGAGCCAACATGGGTGCCTACAAGCACATCCAGGAGCTGTGGAGGAAGAAGCAGCCGGACGTGATGCGCTTCCTGCTGCGGGTGCGCTGCTGGCAGTACCGCCAGCTCTCCGGCGCTGCATCGCGCCCCGCGCCCACTCGGCCCGACAAGGCGCGCAGGCTGGGCTACAAGGCCAAACAAGGCTATGTCATATACCAGATCCGTGTGCACCACGGGGGCCACAAACGCCCAGTTCCTAAGGGTGCCACCTATGGCAAGCCTGTGCACCACGGTGTCAACCAGCTCCAGTTCGCTCGAAGCTTGCAGTCGGTTGCGGAGGAGCGCGCTGGCTGCCACTGTGGAGCCCTGAGGGTCCTGAATTCCTACTGGGTTGGTGAAGATTCTACGTACAAATTCTTTGAGGTTATCCTCATTGATCCAGTCCATAAAGCTATCAGAAGAAACCCTGACACGCAGTGGATCACCAAACCAGTCCACAAGCACAGAGAGATGCGGGGGCTGACATCTGCAGGCAGAAAGAGCGGTGGCTTGGGCAAGGGCCACAAGTTCCGCCACACCATTGGCGGCTCTCGCCATGCAGCGTGGAGAAGGCACAATATTCTCCAGCTCCACCGCTATCGCTAATATACGTAATGTTTGTAAAGTTCTTACCTAATAAACAATTTAGGACGTTCTTGTCTGCTTAAAAGTGTTTTTTAATTTGTTTGTTAAAACTAGTTGTCTGCAGATTGCTTCATTAAATGCATTGTCAAATTATGAAAGTTAAAGTGCAATAATGTTTGAAGACTTATTGAAGTTACTTACACATATAAAGTGTATATGAAGTGATGGTGTATCTTGTTTTTAATAAGGGAAATGCCTTTGTTTTTGCTCTATTAGGGAGTTGATGTATCTGTGTTTAAAGTGCTGTTTGGTACAATAGGTGTAAAATTCTGTAAAAGAGGAGTGCAGAAACGTAACCCTGTAGATTTGTTGATGCATGTGTTGAGACCTGCGGCTTTATTGGGGTGATGCAATGCTCTGCAGTTTTATGGAGTTTGGCAGGGACAATGTTTTCAGTTGGGTTTTCATTGGCAATGTGAAGGGTGTCCTGATCCTTTCTCGTGATCATATGCAGAAAAATAATGAAATTTTTGACTAGGGCCCACATTTAGGCTTAATCTGATACTACATTTGTGTAACTGCTGCTTCTGAAGAGCAAAAAGTAATGCCACCATTTTTAAGAGAATTGAATAGACCTGTTGCAAGAGGGTTCTGTCTAATGAATCAAATCTTGGTTTACCTAAATTAAATTGCCTTGGCCTCCCATGGTACCACTGAAGTTCACATAAAGCTCCTGGTTCAGGCTTTGGGATCTGCAGAATACTGAACTTTGTGCAAAAAAAGGTCATATTTACACTGGTGTCGATTAAAACTGACAGAAATTCAACATTAGATAAGTGAGGGGGGAGTTAATTAGCCCTAAGGTTTGTAAGGTAATGATGTTAGGATTAGGAGCTTGGTGTTCATCAGATCCCTTTCAAGTGTAAGATGATAAAAACTTGGATCAAAGAGTTAAATGTTTTCTCTGTAGTATTAGTTTGTGACCATCATGAACTCTAAGCCCACATTAGGGGATGGGGGAAATAGGGGTGATTATATTTAAAAGCATCATTGCTAAGTGTAATCTGTTGTTTAGGGTGAAGTCACTCCATTCTTAAAAAGTTATTGAGAAAACTCATCGTTGGTGTCAGTGCAAGTTCAGCTGGCCTCCCGACTTCATGTTGTCTACAGTTCCCATCCCTGCTGAAACCAGCCTCAGTTCCAGACGTGCTGGGCCACCACCTGTGGGTGCCCTTACCACCTCATGTCTTCCCGTAGACTAGGCTTCTGTTTCCCAGGGTGGATTTGAGTGTAGGAAATACAGAAGAGGAATTACCCCAATTTTGGCTGGCTATCTTCATAAATAGTTTGATTTTGAAATTCAATCACTGGTTTTCTTGAACCAGTTTTTTTTTTTCTTTTCTTCAAGAGTCTTTAAAAAGGCCCACTTAAGTGATTTCCAGAAAACAGGCCTGCAAAACCTTCTAAGACCCAAATTCCTTCCAATTCAAAAAAATCTTAAACCATATTATTTTGTGTGTAGAGGTTGTTCAACTACATAATAACAGAATAAATGTCTATTAAACCAAAAAAAAATTTCAGTTCACCAGAAGACATGCAAACTTTAGATCTGTGTGTATAATACAAGTATTAAAACAACTACACCAAAAAATTACAGAAATAAAAGGAGACATACACATATACATTGACAAAGTGGAAGATTTTAAAACGCTTCTCTCAATAATATATAGATTAAGGGTATAAAGATCAATCAGTAAAAATAAAAGAGACGAAAAAGCTTTATCTGTGATATATGGGGTGCTAAACCAAAAATTTTATTCTCATTTCTCTTCAAAAACACATGAAATACTTAAGGAAACTGATCATGTATTAGGTCATAAAGCAAGTTTCACCAAAGTTCAAGGAAATGCTATAACACAGAAAATATTCTTTGACTATAATTTTAAATTAATAAAAATAATGTTAAATATCCATATCCCTGGAGATTCAAAACACAAACTTTCAAATAACCTATGGACAAAATGAAAGTAATGAATATTAAAAAATACTTAACACACGTGTGTGAATGTTATACCTCAAGAAAGCTGTTCAATATAGTTAAGATCTAAGTACACACCTAAATTATCTTTAGATCTCAATCCTTTTAATCAAAATCCTAATAGTGATTTTCATGATAATGTATAAACTGATTCTCCCATGCTTATGTAAAAGCAAAGGACAATAGTCTGAAGAAGAACAGAACCAAGATTTGGCCCAACCAGATAGCAGGACATTAAAAGCAGTGTTAATTAAGGTATATAGATTTGGTACTGTGCTATATACTGTCCCCTGGTGGCTCAGAGGGTAAAGCATCTGCCTGCAATGCGGGAGAACCGGGTTTGATCCCTGGGTCTGTGATATACAACCTGATTCAAAGTTTGGAAAATGCAGAAATTGGGCAACAGTGGATTATTCAACAAGGCACTGAGACAATTTGTAATCTACAAAGAAAAGCAAATTAGATCCTTACCCTTATACTACTATAAACATTGAGTTGGATTAAATCATTATAAAAATAAAAAATTAAAACTTTTAGAGGACAGTATAGATAATTAATTTATGGACCCTGGGTAGGGAAAAATTTCTTAAACAAGACTAAAAATGCATAGCCACAAGAAAAAAATTGTAATCCGAAAATTAAAAACATTTAATTAACAAGAGACACTGGAGGAGAAATGAAAATTCAGGGTACATACTTGGAGAAGTCATTTCCAATTTGTATAACTGATAAATGAATAGCTCTTTACTTATCTATCATCTAACAAAAGGCAGATAAACAATAAGAAAAAAAAAAAGCAGACCCTCCAAAACCTCACGAACAATAGTTCTCAGAAGAAAAAAATCTCACAGAGATCAAGAAAATAAAATAAAAACTGCTCAGACTTTTTAAGAATAAAGAAAAGCCTGAGAAATTAAGTGACATTAAGAATGGATGACAATAGGAATTATACGCTGCTGACTGGATGGCACAATCATACAAACATTTTAATGATGAACAACTGACCAACTCCTAGGCATATACTCTATAAATTCTTAGCTTTCTGCTCCAGGAGACAAACACAAGAAAGTTCATAGCCCAGTAGCCACATTTACTCTGGGAGTTGGATGGAATCAGTTTGGACATCATCACTTGATCCCCTTGCCTTCCAGCCAAGGGGTGGCTCTAGAAGACTCTGAGAGGTTTGAAGGAGGGTGAGGTCTGTGCATTTGTTCCAGAATCACCTCCCTGAGAGGTCATCATGAATTGGCTGCATTTTACCTCTGCAGAGACCACAGTTCTCTTCAGGAAGTCCTCTCCCTATACTTTCTCTGTGTTTACTGTACCTTCTCCAGGTTTCTGTAACTGCTTTCTCTCCCTTCAGATCTCCAGGGTTGGGAGGAGCAATCCACTATTGCACTATCCATTGTTGGTTTGTTGAAACCCTATCACACTTTTGAAAAATAGCCCCTTTATTAAACTCTATCAACGTGCTAAGTTTGAGTTAGCCATCTGATTCCTGTACAGATTGTTACTAATACAGACACAATGAAACACTGCTAATAAAATGAAAATATAATTTGCATTACATTTATATAATTGCATTTATATAATTACATTTGTATAGATTGTTTAAGTATAATAGAGTAGTAAAATGTATGAATTATAGGTGTATGAATTAATATGGTTATATCTCCATAACTTCACTGAGCTAATAAAAAAGACAGAAAGGGCCTAAGTATCATTTCACTTATGAAAAGGTATAAAAACAGAACCAAACATATATATTTGCAAATACATTCACATATCATAAAGCTATACATTTAAAAAAGAAATAAATTGTGTTCTTATCTGGATGGCAACTATAGGATGTATAGGAGAAGAAAAGTGGGCATCTAGTATTTTGCTCCAGACTTTTGCTATCTACAGTGCCAGTGTAGACACTCCATTATAGAACTGTTGTTGCTGTTACCAGCATTTAGAAGGACATAATGCATGGTTTAAAATGGTGATCCTTAGATCTCCAGTTTCACTTATTATCTGTACCCTGCAATTGGGCTTCAGTATCTCAAGTTTAATAAGTACAGGGCAGCAGCAATTCGAAGAAGGGTTTTAAGTCCTCAGACCAAGAGGAATATTTGAGTTCCCTCAACAAAATGAAAAGCTGTGAGAGACTAGAAGGAAATGAGTCCCAGAAGAGACGGAAATAGAATTCTGTTACACATGCTATTGTTTCTTCTTACTGCCTTCCCCACCCATTAAAACATTGCAGCTGATGACAGTTTTTTATTTAATTGAAGAGACAGGAAAGTAGAACTATTCCAAGCCAATAAAATAGTCTTTGATCTGGGTGAACATCTAAATAGTGAAATGGAATGACAATTTTGAAGCATGGGTTCAAAATCTGCCTACTCGAGGCATCAGCCTACTCATTTTCTCTCTACTTCCTTTTGAGTAGAGTCTTTCAGGGATTTAAATATATGTGGGGAAAAAAAGCTAATGAACAACGTTTCAAATCCTTTTCAAACTGGTCTGAAAATTTGAACCCTGAGGTTCAGATGAAAGGAGTCCTTGTTAGAGGAGAGAGATTGGGGATAGGAGGACAAAACAGTCCTAGAAAGGAAAATGCATTCTTACCACTAAGGGATCTCCTGTGTTTCTCTTATACTTTGTAAAGGAGGAGAAATAATTTTCCCTCTTCTAGGTTCTTGGCTGAGACCCCCATGTAATAAAAAGACAGGCTAACAGGAGAAAAGCAAGCAGAAGTTTAATAATATGTATGCCTCCTATATGGGCTTCCCTGGTGGCTCAGTGGTAAAGAATCTGCCTGCCAATGCAGGAGACATGGGTTCTATTCCTGGGTCAGGAAGATCCCCTGGAGAAGGAAATGGCAACCCACCCCAGTAATCTTGCCTGGGAAATCTCATGGACAGAGGAGTCTGGTGGGGTAGAGTCCATGGGGTCACAAAAGAGTCAGACACGACCTAGCAATTAAGCAACAACAATATCACCTATATACACAGGAGAGACCCAGGAAAACTGAGTAACTGCAGAAGATCCAAGCTTCCACATTAAGTACCGTCTCCAGCTAAAAACAAAAGATGTTGGGAGCAGGGAGCTAGTTATGAAAGGTTTTCCGGAAAAACACAGTAAGCAAGAGTAAGTTGCTTTGCATATCTAAACTGTTGTCTTCTCTACTGCTATATACAAAATAGACAAGGACCTACTGCATAGTATGGGGAACTACTCTCCTTACTTTGGAATAACCTATAAGGGAAAATATCTGAAAAGGAATATATATATATACACACACGTGTGTGTACACACACACACAACCGAATCACTGTGTTGTACACCTGAAATTAACATGATATTGTAAATCAACTATACTTAACAAAAATAAATGAATAAATTGGTGCCTTCTCCATTGATAAAGAGTTTCTAGAGATTTCATTATCCCTTCTTGGTATGGAGAGGGAGACACCCTTACAGATGAGGTTTTAAATATTTAAACATAAATGTTTCTAACAAAAGGCTAACTTTTATTGGGTTTTCAGAGTTTCTCCGGTATCTGCAAATTCTTAAAAATAATCAGCCTAAAATAATTCTTATGCCAAAGAGGCATATTTTGGTATGGCAAATTTTACTCCCCTTCAGTGTCCCATTAAGTATATTCTCCAAGAGCAGGGAGTTCATTCTTTCATTACTGCTCCCATCAAGTTATTTTAGTTGGTTGATGACATGATAAACTCAAATATCCTGTTGACACTAGGATAGTTACACAGCAGATTTACTGAGAGGTTATTTGGGGATGACCTGTAAATTTTATTATTAGCTTAAACCAAAAGGTAATCAGTGGAATTCCAATATAGTATTGCTGGGGAAAAAAAAAAAAACCTATAAACTCTTTTGGAATCCTCAAGTTCAAAATTTGAGGAGAAGGATTTTCACACAATTTATTCATTGAACCATTCACTCATTCACTAAATATATTTTGAGTGACAAACACTGTTTTAAAAATTGGAGGTACAAATATGAATAAGACACAATTTTGATTATTGTTGGCTAGGAGGAAATTTCCTTCTTTACCCCTCTTGAGTTCTTGTGGCTGGACTAATAATAAAATTGACACAAGACAGATTAACAGAAGAAAACGAAATTTTACTTTGTGCACACAAAGGTGTCATAGAAATGGTACCTAAGAAATAGCCAAAGCAGACTGTTTTTTATACTTTTTAGACAAAGAAACAGTAAATTTGTGAGGAATTGACAGGACAAGGAAACCTGGGCTTCTGTGCTTAATTAGTGAAGACTAAGGGGAATTTGAGCTCCGGGTAGTAAATTAAAGACTTAACAAGGTTTGTGTATATAGGCTTCTCTGCTTGATCTCCCTATTTTTGGTTAGAAGGATGTCCTGCCTCCAGATGCAGGGAGTGCATCTTCCATATAAGAGATTTATTTCCTGCTTTCAGGGAGACAGAATAGAGGGGTCAGGGTGCCCCTCTTGCATTAACCATTTCTTAATAAGTTTAACTCAGAATAATCAGTATGTTATTGAGGCATATTTTGCAGTGGCTTGCCCCAGGTTGCAGCAATATTTAGGATTTCATGGTCTATTTTGAGAGATGTAAACATGAATCAGTATATTTCTATACAAGGTAACATGGACTGTACTAGCAACAATAACAAAATATTGTACAAAACAAAAATGTTACAATGCCTGCAACGTTGAAGGAAGGGTTTCACAGTAGAGGTGACACTGTGTTTTAAAGAACCAGTAGTAGAAAAAAGTGATAAAGCCATTAAAGCTGTCCAAACTTGATGCTGTTGATGATGAAATTTTTCTTTTTGCAGAAATTTCTATATGCAATATTCTTTGATGTGATTGCTTCAATAATCACATGAGCTGGGCTTCAACTCCATATTTTTTTTCCAGGGGAATAAACAGAAGTTCAGAGGGATTAAGTTATTTGACCAGATTTCAGGGCTGCTAAGATAATAAATGAAAGTCCCCCAAAGGGAATTGTCCATCTCAGGAAGTTGGGAGTCTCCCACCATGGTGGATGTTTGGGAGTAAATTAGATGAGCAGTTGGCAGGAAAGACAGATTGATGATTAATATTAGGAAGTGGATGAATCCTTTTAAATCTCACCATCTTGTAATTTTCAGGGCTGTAGTAATTATGAATTTAAATAATGAATGTAAAAGAGCTTTGTAAATAAAGAAGAACCATCATCAGCTTCATTTATCAGGCATTTCTTGAAATACTATCCCAATAGCAGAAATGCCATATTGGGAGCTTGGGACACTAACTGAATAAAGTTTGGCCTCTGCTTATCAAAGAAGAGAGTATGTACTTCGGTTACATTTCTGTACAAGTTAGTAGTAGTAGTAGCAGTGGTATAAGTAGCAGCAGTAGTAGTAGAGTCATTTAATTATCATGTTTATTTAAGATCTGTCCCAAATAACTAAGAATTATCAGTGTTTTCAATATTGTTAATAACCAGGAAAAAAGAACACACAAAGAAAAATGAAATACAAAGGCAATTATTCATGTTGCTTGGGAAAATCATTTGAGAAAAACATTCAGACTCCAAAAAGTTGCAAAATTATACCAGTTATTCGAGTAGTTAGCACATGCAAGGGCTTATACAGTCTGAACGAATTAACTGATTATTTTCTACACATCTCATATGCTAAATAGAATACGAATCACTGTCATACTGCTACAAAAATATGTCAGGGTCAATGTCTTCACATTAGAAGTTATTTGCATTTGTGATACTGGAGCTTGTTCTCACGAATCATATTAAGAAACAAAATCAACAAATACCATAAAAACCTCTCAACTTGGCCACCATCCCCACTTAATATCCTCAAGCTAGGCAACTGAGTAATTCTTTCTCATCCACTTGCATTCAGTATTCCAAACCTAGAAAAGCCCCAGAAGTGATCCTCTGACTTTGGATGATTTGCCCTCTGCTCACAGTATCTTCCCTCTCTTTTACCAGTTTCTAATTAAGTATGCAATGTTGCAGACCTACCAGTGAGCTGATCCATTAAAAGACATTGTGTTGTTAAATATTTCATTGTTATGAGCTCACACTTAAATCTAAAGAGCAATCAGTGAGAGAAGGAAGTATTCAAAGATTTTATAGCCCATAAAACAACAAGGAAATGACTTTTAAGGGAACTACTACATCAAGGAGGCTCTGCCTTTTCTCATTTTTCTCTTTCCTACTGATATCCGTCTCTTCCCTGATTTTCTTTACAAAACTACAATACATCAGATCTGAACTACAGAAAAATTTACCCTCTGAGCCACAAGTCAACTAAGGGCACAGGATGGTTAAAGACCCAGGATCTTCCCGCCCACTTCAGTAACTCCTTCTTTGTGCTGTGCTTAGTCGCTCAGTCATGTCCAACTCTTTGCAACCCCATGATCTGTAGTCCACCAGATTCCTCTGTCCAAGGGGATTCTCCAGGCAAGAATACTGGAGTGGATTGCCATGCCCTCCTCCAAGTGTTCTTCCCAACCCAGAGATCGAACCCAGGTCTCCCGCATTGCAGGTGGATTCTTTACTTTCTGAGCCACCAGGGAAGCCCAAGAATACTGGAGTGGGTAGCCTATCCCTTTTCCAGGGCATCTTCTCAACCCAGGAATCGAACCGGGGTTTCCTGCATTGCAGGCAGGTTCTTTACCAGCTGAGCTACCAGGGAAGGCCAACTCCTTGTTTAAGAAGGCTCATTTCCGTGTCCATGATCAGTACTGTACCACCACCACCAAGAGGACTTCCTTCCATTCTGCTTCCACTCACAGCAATTAGCAAGTAATCTCACTGGCATTATGAAATAATTTTCTCACACAATGTAGGGGCACTAGAAAACTAAAAGAAGCAAGAGGAATGCACCAGCAGAAAGCCAGGAACAAAGGAAAACCACTTTGAAATATCAGGAGAGCCAGGACTCCTGGACTTGTATGAAAATGGTGCTGGGAGGGTGAGAGATGCCAATTTTGCCATCTTTACTTCTGGGTCTGCTGCTTGCCCTAAAGCATCTTTTCTCCCCTACTGAGTTTCACTGACAACAACACCCTTCCCTCGGGGTCCTAAAGCTATTTGTTGCAGCTGTGCTGGCAACCAAATGATTTCCTATCATATTGCTTCCAGGGTGAATGTATTAAGTTGAATCTTTGTCTCTTTCAATACAAATAGTTGAACTCCATGTGTACCGAGAATAGGCATTAAGGAAATGGAATCAGTTGAGCTACCACTAATTTAACACTGAACATGACATTAAAAAAAAAAAAAAAAACCTTACTGCCAAAAAGGCCAAAAAGAATTTCCTGTTAACTCTGTACCTCCTTTATTTTAAACTCTCATTTGAGAGACAAAATTTTAATTTCTGAAAATAATGTGACTGACTAGCGATAATATCAAGTCACCAAGGCAGAATGATATACTATTCATATAAGAATAAATTTCTTACTCTAGCCACATAGCTAAATTCTTAAAGCTTCTCCATAATATTGGTTTCATAATAGGCATATTAAACTACACTTAAATACACCCAGAGGGAGAACATTCGTTTCTTGTGCAACCAAAGCATTTTGGAAGTTTTAAGAATTTGAAAATATTTTTACTGTTCACCTGAAATTTATGTTTCTATATGTTCTATTTCTTCATTCCCTTTGACCTTTTGGAGCCAAAGAGAACAGCCTTATTTTGCTTCCACATGACTCACGTATTTTAACCATGCTTTCGACAACTTTACTTAGCCCTTGCCCCACCCCTCAGGCAGTTTTTCCCACTAGAGATATTATGTTTCTTCATCTCCTTTTCTCTCTGCAAAGAGCTACATATTCTCCAACCAAGGCTTCCCAGCTACCGAATACTAATCCATTAGTACAGGTGTCTACTGTACCTCAACTGTTGGCTGGTTTCCTTCATTTATTTTCATAAGAATGTTGATTTTGTCAGACAATTTTGACCACTTGGTGCCACTAGACACTTGTGCAAATACATCCATAAGATTAAAATGTTGGCCACTGAATTGCCAGATCAAAGCATTTGTGTACTATTCAGGGAGAACGTCTGTATTCTTTTGCCAGTCTCTTATCTACCAGTTAAATCTGTCCAATTTTGCTTCCACAAGACAATTTGTAAGCTCTCTGAAAACAGAGTATGTATGCATGCATGCTAAGCTGCTTCTGTTGTGTCTGACTCTTTGCAACACCATGGACTGTAGCCCATAAGGCTCCTCTGTCCATGGGATTTTCCAGGCAAGAATACTGGAGTGGGTTGCCATGCCCTCCTTCAGGGGATCTTCCTGACCCAGGGATAGAATCCACATCTCTTATGTCTCCTGCATTGGCAGGCCACCTGGGAAGCCCAGAAACAGAGTATGCCATAGAGGAAATCAGTGCTCTGAATGTTATGAACTGAGCATGAAACGGGTTTCTTGTGATTTTGACAAGGTATCAAGGGCAACGTGTCTTAATTTATAAAAGGGAGGGTCATTCCCTAAATGGGAAAGAAATTCAAAAAAGAGAGGGATATATGTAAACATATAGCCATTTCACTTTGCTGTACAGCAGAAATTAATACAACATTGTAAATCAACTATACCCCAATAAAATTTTTTTTTAAAAAAGAGTCATTCCATCACTGGCATTCTTTTGCCATGCCATGAAGTCATGGCACTTCATAACTTGTACTTATGTTCATTACATATTCATTATCTTGAAGTTTTTAAATGATCTTCACATGCATTTTCAATGTTTTATGCTGTCTCTTCTATCAATATGGCTTTTCAAAGACTCTTTTAAAATGTAGAATTAGAGATAACTAACACGAACCTACTGTATAGTATAGGAAACTATACTTAATATTTTGTAATAACTTATAGAGATCCAACCAGTCCATTCTGAAGGAGGTCAGCCCTGGGATTTCTTTGGAAGGAGTGATGCTAAAGCTGAAACTCCAGTACTTTGGCCACCTCATGCGAAGAGTTGACTCTTTGGAAAAGACTCTGATGCTGGGAGGGATTAGGGGCAGGAGGAGAAGGGGACGACAGAGGATGAGATGGCTGGATGGCATCATGGACTCAATGGACGTGAATCTGAGTGAACTCCAGGAGTTGGTGATGGACAGGGAGGCCTGGTGTACTGCAATTCATAGGGTCGCAAAGAGTTGGACACGATTGAGCGACTGAACTGAACTGAACTGATAAGGGAAGTTTAGATGTGTATAAGAGACAGGGACGACAGAGGATGAGATGGCTGGATGGCATCATGGACTCAATGGACGTGAATCTGAGTGAACTCCAGGAGTTGGTGATGGACAGGGAGGCCTGGTGTACTGCAATTCATAGGGTCGCAAAGAGTTGGACACGATTGAGCGACTGAACTGAACTGAACTGATAAGGGAAGAGAATCTGAAGAATATATATATATGTATTATATATATATACATGAATTGCTCTGCTGTATACCTGAAACTATCACAACACCGTAAATCAAGTATACTTCAATTTTTTTAAAAAAAGTAATAGAAATGAACACAGAACTCAACAGTATAGTCAGACCAATATAAAACAGAGATACCAGCTAACTAACTTGCTCTTGAGACTATAATTCTACTAGTATAGCCTTATGCTGTGATATGCTGTTAGGGTTTTAGGTTTTGTCTTCTCTTTTAGTTTTTGGTTTGATTTTTTCTTAACTGTGTTACACTGAACGCTTTCAAATTGAACTTTAATCTTTGAGTTTTTTATTACTGTCAGTCCATGTTTTTCTTATCGTCTACATTGATTACTACTATTTGAAAACCAAATTACTGGCCAATACATTAATCTCAATTAAACTTACTTTGGGGGCTTTGGTATACAGTCCCAGTATGTTTGGTATGTTTTTAATGTTGCTTCTGCTGCCAGTTTCATTATTATTACTTATAGCATATTATACCTAAATGTTGTTTCACATTGTAGGGGAGGAAAAAGTTTTCCTCAACCTTCTTAAGGTCCCTGGTCTGAAAATTAAACTGATAAAGACAGATTAACAGGTGAAAGGCATTTAATGTACGTTTTATATCTCATGGGAGCCTCCATAAGGAAATGAGACCTGAAGAAATAGTTAAACCTGAGTGTTTTTATGCTGGGTTTGATGAAGAGTGGATAGTCATGTAAAAAAATGATATGTCAAAGAGTATAAGGTGAATGCAGGAAGCTAGGGATCCACAGCACGGCCTCTTTGAATTTTTTTTCAGAGTCCCTTTGTCTTCAAAGATAAAGGATACTCCTTTCCTTCGGGTACAGGTGTGGGTACCTCTCCCATCATGGTTTTGAGACTGTTGCAGAAGATACAGGAGGGAGGAAGTCACAGTGACTTTCCTGCTTCTGCTGTTTTCTCAAACTCCTTCAGCTAAAATATTCAGGATGTCAAGGTGCCATCTTTGGGTGTAGCTTGTCCCAAATCTCATCAATATGTTTCCATGCCTTGGCAAACAGAATGTCTTGAGGGAAACAAACATGGAACATGTCCTACAATCTGCTGCACTGAAATGAAAATGTAACACCTATCAATCTAGTAGATTTATGAAAAAAAGAATGTTTTTCATAATCCATTTGGTTCTTGTTTGCTACCATTTTTTTAAGCATCTGTTCTGTTAGTTGCTCAGCTGTGTCCAACTCTTTGTGACTCCTCAGTCCACATACTTTTCTAGGCAAGAATACTGGAGTGGGTTGCCATTTCCTTTACCAAGGGATCTTCCTGACCCAGGGATTGAACCTGGGTCTCCTGCACTGCAGGCAAATTACCATCTGAGCCACCAGGGAGGCCCTTTTCTAGCATAGTTGTTTTTTATTAACTAACTATTAATCCATGCACCAATTATGTTGAAATTGTACAATGAACTTCCCCCTGCCTATCTGCTTTTCCTGTTCTGAAAATGAGAATATATGCCTCTTTCACTCTCATGGATAACCTCCACTGTCTCATTTTTCAAAAAAATGTTTAATGTGTATCTCCGAGCTTATCTAATGTACTTTCATTATCTGAGAATATAATTTACTGAAAACTGAGGTTTGATCTCATTTACAGCAGGTAGTTGTTATTCTACTTTTATTGTCCTTTAACTTTTGATTTTGAGTTTGTATTATTTGTCATAACTTTCAAAAACTGAATGTAATGTTAATTATTAGAAAGTATAAAATCAGTACTAAATAAAAATAAAAACAAAAGGTTACCTTTGTGGGCAAGTGCTCTGGAAAGAGAACAATTAAGGATGAATTACTAAGCTTTGTTTAGCTTTCAAATATTCATTAGCTATTCTTTTAGACAAATGTAGAAATGCTTGATGATTTAGGACAGTCTTTCTTTATTCTTAGTTATCTTAGTCACTATGAGTGGTTACTTAAGAACAGCCAATTCATCTAAATTTCTAAAGTATATTCCACAAATGCCTTTACCTTAAGGTAATTCAAATATATTTGGAAAATCCTTTGTCGTATATCCCAGTGTAGGAAATTCCTATTTTATCCTAGCATGTTCACTTCAAAGAACTATTGTTGAACTCAGAATACCAAAGTGGTAACAAAATCCCCTGCCTTTGTTTTCCATATATTTAACATGAGGTGCAACAACTCTTTGGGTAGTACTGCAGAAAGCTAAACTGCATGTAGAAAGTTAAAAATGTGTGGCCACATTTTATGTAGCGTCTGACTCCACATTCTGTTTCTCTGGGTTCTTCCATCAAACTTCCAGGGACTTCCGAATATATTTAATTTTCACCACGATATTTATTTTTATTACTTATCTTTATTGAGTATACAATACAAGTGCAGTGAACAAGATACTATCTCTTTGATTTGTGTCCCTTTTAAACCCATCCTTTATTTTAAACATATTCACCCAGGCTCTGAGTCACAAACTAAGCATAATCACCAAGTTGTGTTTTGTGTGTGTGTGTGTGTGTGTGTAAATAAAATTCTTCCTGGATAATTTTATTTACACTTAACAACTGTTTTTTTTCATTTATACTAATGGTGCTCATCATCTTTAACTTTGAATTAAACTTATTTGACTATTCCAGTACATAATTATATAAAAAAATTCTGTATCCTGAAATCAGCTTCACATAATATAATACATTCACCATTATAATTGCAATTAACTTGTGTCTCACAGAAGACAAAAATAAAATAGAACAGAGTGGTGATTAACAATTTGCATTCAGCAGGCAGCTTATCCAAGATTTCAATTCTGTCTCTGAGATGAGTCCTTTTTTCTCATTCATTAAAAGAAATAACAGTTTCTTTCTCAAAGACTTGCTGCAGGACTTGAACTTAGATGACCTAGCTTATGTCAAACAGAGTTCCAAAAGAGTGGCAAGCACTTCAGTGAGTGTAATTTAAATAGAAAGAAAGGCTATCTCTTTCCTGGTGGCTCAGACTGTACTAATCTGCCTGCAGTCAGTGAAACCTGGGTTTGATTTTTGGGTTGGGAAGATTCCCTGGAGAAAGGAATGGCAACCCGCTCCAGTATTCTTGCCTGGAGAATTCCATGGACAGAGGAGCCTGGTGGGCTATAGTCTATAGCATTGCAAAGAGTCAGACACGACTGAGTGACTAACACTTTCACTTTTCGCAATTTGAATTTTGGTAAATGCATACACCCATATGATACATGCCCCAATTAAGACATAGAGAATTTTCATTATCTCAAAAATTTCTCAGGTAACTCTTTCCAGTCTATCCCTACTTTCTCCCTCCAAAACCACTGTTCTCACTTCTGTCCTCATGTGCAGTTTTGCCTGTTCTACAGTTTCATGTAAATCTTTTTTGACTGCCTTCTTTGGTCAAAATAATCCTTTAAGAATTCATCCATATTGTTGTGTGTATCAGTAGCTTATTTCTTTTAATGACTGAACTACTACCATGTTTTTGTCATTTACTAGCAATATCATACTTTCCTCCTAAAATGTATGCAAAAATATGCAAGGTATTATTAATCCTTAGAATTATAACTATAAAAAATCACATATATATGTATGTTCTTTTTTTACCCCAGTTTTGCCTGTATCTTTGAGTTCAAATATAAATTCACAGTAGTTATTTTTAAAAATTCTTTATGATATTATTTAGAATTATAATAAAAAACTTATTTTAGCCTCTCTTTCATCTTAGACTTTTGTTGGAATTTCTAGTGATTCCACTACTTTCTCTGAGTTTTCAAGTGTTTCTGAGGTTTGACCATATCAAAATTGGCTCAGTTTCATCTTTCTTTACTCTTAGCAAGGTTCAGTCCATGTCCATATACCCAGTTAAATTTTGTTGTTTGCAATTAAGTTAAGAGTTTCAATTTCCATAATTCTCAGCATTGCTTTGTAATAACTGCCATTTGCTGTTGAGGTTATGCTATATTTTCTACCATTAAGAACTTTCACACAAGTCTTTTTTTGTCATTCAGTTTAAGTTTCTGAAGGAGAGCATGCTTTTTCTGGATTTATATTTTAGTGGCTAAACCAGAATTTTTACCAACAAGTATTTTTAAATTATTTCAATTTAAATAGTGTTTAAATAATGTATTTTAAAGACTGTTTAGTGATTTATTTAACTGGAAACAATATGTTTTATATTGACTTTCTTTGAAAGCAATATTACATATGCGGGGGCTGACATCTGCAGGCAGAAAGAGCCGAGGCCTGGGCAAGGGCCACAAGTTCCACCACACCATTGGCGGCTCTCGCCGTGCAGCGTGGAGAAGGCGCAATACTCTCCAGCTCCACCGCTACCGCTAATATACGTAATGTTTGTAAAGTTCTTACCTAATAAACAATTTAGGACGTTCTTGTCTGCTTAAAAGTGTTTTTTAATTTGTTTGTTAAAACTAGTTGTCTGCAGATTGCTTCATTGAATGCATTGTCAAATTATGAAAGTTAAAGTGCAATAATGTTTGAAGACTTATTGAAGTTACTTACACATATAAAGTGTATATGAAGTGATGGTGTATCTTGTTTTTAATAAGGGAAATGCCTTTGTTTTTGCTTTATTAGGGAGTTGATGTGTCTGTGTTTAAAATGCTGTTTGGTACAATAGGTGTAAAATTCTGTAAAAGAGTGCAGAAACTTAACCCTGTAGATTTGTTGATGCATGTGATGAGGCCTGCGGCTTTATTGGGGTGATGCAATGCTCTGCAGTTTTATGGAGTTTGGCGGGGACAGCATTTTCAGTTGGGTTTTCATTGGCAATGTGAAGAGTGTCCTGATCCTTTCTCGTGATCATATGCAGAAAAATAATGAAATTTTTGACTAGGGC
>SJYC01013203.1:0-11151 GCA_006408675.1 Madoqua kirkii | reverse complement strand
GCGCGCGCACACACACACACACACACACACACACACACAAATACCTAGGTAATTACATACTTGTCTAGGTGGTGCTGTGAAGGTATTTTATAGATGGGAATAACATCTACAATCAGTTGACTTTATGTAAAGGAGATAATCTCTGATCATCTGGGTGGGCCTCATCCAATCAGTTGAAAAGTTCTAAAAGCAAAACTGAAGCTTCCCAAGAGAACAAACTCTGCCTGTGGAAGAATAAATTTCACTTCCAACTTTGTTGGTCTCTTTCAGTATCACATTGGCTAGTCTGGGTCATTCACTTTCCATGTAAACTGTGCAATCAGTTTGTCAGTATTTCCAGAATAATGTGCTGAGATTTTGATTGAGACTGCATTAAATCTATAGATTAAGTTGGAAAGACCTGAGATTTTGACAGTATTGCATCTTCCTATCCCTGAACAGGGAATGTCTGTCCATTTATTAAGTTTTTAAAAATTTTGTTCATCAGTTTTATAGTTTTCCTCATGTAGATACTATCTGTATTTTGTTAGACTTATAGCTAAGTACTTCATTTTGTGGGATGCTAGTAGTGCAGAATCCCAGGGATGAGGGAGCCTGGTGGGCTGCCGTCTATGGGGTCGCACAGAGTCGACACAACTGAAGCGACTTAGGAGCAGCAGTAGTGCAAATGGTGGGCTCCCCAGGTGGCGTTAGTGGTAAAGAACCTGCCTGCCAATGCAGGAGACATAAGAGACACAGGTTTGATCCCTGGGTGGGGAAGATTCCCCTGTAGGAGGGCATGGCAATCCACTCCAGTGTTCTTACCTGGAGAATCCCATGGACAGAGGACAGTCCATGGGATCGAAAAGAGTCAGACATGACTGAAGCAACTTAACAGCAGCAGCAGTGGTATTTTGTTTTAATTTCATATTTCTTTGTTCATTGCTGGTATATAGAAAAATAACTGACTTTTGTACTTTAACCTTGTTTCCTGCAAACTTACTATTAATTGCTTATTGGTTCCAGGTATTTTTCGGTTGATTCTTTCAGATTTTCTACATAGATGACCATATCATCTGTGAGCAAAGATAGTTATAGTTCTTCCATTCCAGCCCTTTTCTGTCTACCCCTTTAACTAGAGCTTCATAATACAAAGTTGAGAAGGATGGTGAAAGGAGATATCCTTGTTTTGTACCTGATCTTAGTGGGAAAGCTTTGAGTTTCTCACCATTAACCATGATGTTGTCTGTAGGTTTTTTATAGATATTCTTTCTCACATTGAGGAAATTCTCCCCTCTCTTCCTAGTTTACTGAGTTTTTATCATGAATCATGAATGGTTGTTGTTGGATTTTGCCAAGTGCTTTTTCTGGAACTACTGATATGATAATGTGATTTAAGCTTGTTGCTGTGGTGAATTCTATTCCTTAATTTTCAAATGTAGTTCCAGCCTTGCATATTGGGTCCATCCGGGGTTTTTAAGTCTCAACGTTCTCAACACTGAACCTCCAGCAAGTCATCAACTACAGTTCAAGTTTTCCTATCCTGGAACATTTTTTTGCCATTATTTTAGTTGTGGTTATATATAGTGTACACTTAAAACTGATGAGAGCTTTTGTAAATTTTACTTCAATAAACTTGATTTTGAAAAAAATAAAAAAACTACCTCAGAAATCTGGAGAATGCACAAGTAAAAAGAAAATTTCAGGTTATTCTTAGCTCCATGATCTATCAATTTGAGTATGATTTATATACACATCAAGATTAACATTTAAAAAATGAAAAATTCCTTCAAACAAATAATCCTTATATGTATGTGTATATATATATGTTTCTCCTTGGACATTTGGTTTCACATAGAAATCTAAATACTGAAGCCAATGTCAACAGTTTTAGTATATTAATAGCTATAATTGTACCATGATAATTAAGTTGTTCAACAGCCAAGCTGGAAAAAAAAAGGTGAGATGTTTATGTTCCTTTCTGATATTAAAAAAAAGGAATTATCTTATATTCCTTTCCAATTTGAATTAAACATGCAATACTGGATTATGCAGAAATGGATTCCATTTCAATCTCTTCAATCACATTATTATAATAATACCATGGTTAACAGTATAGACTTCAGAGTCAAATATCTGGGTTCAGACTCACTTCCATGGCTTATTAGCTATGTGGTCTAGGGCGAAGTCCTTAACTTTTCTATTTATCAGCTTCTTTATCTGAAAAATTGATATAGTGCTTATCCCATAAGGTTGTCATATTGGCTAAATGAATTAGTACTGTAAAACAATTGAAACTGTTTCTATTACACAGTAAGCATCAAACAAATCATGGCTACTATTGTTGCATGAAGGGGGACCCCTTCCAGCGCCCGAAACTGGGCTCTTGCCTAACACTCGGAAATGAATTGTCCGAGGAGACACATGTGCTGACAGAGCAAGAGATTTTATTGGGAAAGGGCGTGCTGGCAGAGAGCAGCAGGGTAAGGGATTAGTTTCCAGGTTGTCTTTAGCCAGTCTTTCTGACTCAGAGTCCTTCCTGGTGGTACATTCCTTGTTCAGCCAAGACAGATGCCAACAAGAAGGATTCTGGGAGATGGTCAGACATGTGGCGTCTCCTTTTGACTTTTTCTGACTCTTCCAGTTGGTGGTGGCTTATTAGTTCTGTTTTCCTTACGAAGACCTCCTGTCATAAAACAGCTCATGCAAGTGGTTACTATGGTGCCTGGCCAAGGTGAGCAATTTCAGTCAGTGCACTTCTCCTAACACTATTATTACTTACTATCCTCCACTGTCACTGGACAACTAAAAGTGTAGTCATTCAAAACTCAAGAATAAAAATAAACAGAGATGCAAAGAAATACTGTGATAAAAGTGGCTGTGACAGAAACAAAATTTACTACTTTAAGGCAAGTTATTATATCTCTTCAACTCTTAACATTCTGCATATTTCGACTTTCTTTCTGGTATGGAAATATTTACATTTTAATATTCTTTAAAAAATTTTTTTTGATGTGGACTCTTTTAAAGGTCTGTATTGAATTTGTCACAATATTGCTTCCGTTTTATGTTTTGGTTTTTTGGCCCTGAGGCATGTGGGATCTTTGCTCCCTGACCAGGGATCAAACCTGCACCCCGTGCACTGCAAGGCAAAGCCTTAACCACTGGACCACCAGAGAAGTCCTCTACATTTTAATATTCTTTACTGTCATATACTTTTAAAGTTTCTTTTAAAGTATCTCCTAGAGACTTGGATATATCAGGATACAATTTTCATAAATGGGACAATTCTGCCTCATTAGTTTGAATTAGAATGAAATGTATTTGGATTAAGGTAGAAGGCTTGAAAATCATCTGCTAAACTTCTGTAACTACTAATAAGTTTTTCTTCATGAAGACAGACTCCTATACACAATAAATTTCTAGCCTGCACTCAAAAAGTTCAAGAAAACTATGTTGGCATAAAAAAACAACAGTTTTTAGAATTGTCTTAAAATCATTTCATCTTACCAAAAGAGAAAGATATAAATGAATTGAAATTGTTCTTTATATTTTAAATTTTGGGAACAGTAAACACTTTCTGGTGATAACAGTTCTGATATGCTGCATATTAAAGTGCTCTGGAACTTGAAAAAAATCACTTCTAAAAATGATAACAGATTGGATTCTGGGATATAACTTTGAATTACAGGGATTAATTATTTTGTGTCATCACTACAACATAATGATATTTTGAAACTATTTCTGTTTCCACAGTATCTCACAAGTACTAATATATAAAAGATTATTTTGCCCCCACTCACACAGAAAGTTATAAATAGGATGACAGAAGTGAAGAAACAAGAACAAATGACACAAATTCTTACAAAATAATTGAGAAGCAAAAATATTTGTAGTCAATCTATCAGTCTGCATTTATATAATTAAAGACTTTATTGATATAGATTAGGACACCATTAGGATATATATGTATATGGATATATACATATATATGTGCATATATATGTATATATATGTGTGTGTGGACACACACACACAAGCATTATACATTATATATATTATATATGGTGCTTCCCTGGTGGCTCAGAGGTTAAAGCATCTGCCTGGAATGGTGGAGACCCGGGTTTGATCCCTGGGTCAGGAAGATCCCCTGGAGAAGGAAGTGGCACCCACTCCAGTACTCTTGCCTGGGGAATCCCATGGAGGGAGGAGCCTGGTAGGCTACAGTCCATGGGGTCACAAAGAGTCAGACACGACTGACCGACTTCACTTCATATTATATATGTGTGTGTGTGTGCGCATGTTCTCAACCATCCTTCAGAATCTCAAGACCATACTGATATGATGAATTTCATTTATATTGATCAGTGAATTTCACAGACATAGAAGTCACAAGAGTGGAAAGGGGTTTTGGCATTTAGTTTCAATCCTCTTAAATTCAACTTCTTCATTCTTATTGACTCTTAGTTTTGTAATAGCTGGCAATCTTAAGTGATTTTGTGACCTTTCACTTAGAATATATCTGTTCTCCATCTTCAAGTTTAGATAATCTAATGTTTAAATGATATAAAATATAAACCAGAAAGTTCCTATTCCATTTGATCACTGAATCCAAAGGAAATAAGTACTAGTGACATCATATAGCACACTACATTTAACTTGTGCAAGGCTTAGTTTTTCAGAGGCTCATGTATCCATAATATAGCTTAGAAATATTGAAGTAGTTTTAAAGCTTCTGAGCATTTGAAATCAATGTCATACATTTCAATATCCTAACGTAAAGAAAATCCTCTCAGGCTATCACACATAACTTACTTCTTTTTTCTTTAAATATTTTTCTATAATATTTGGTTTTCAGATTATTTTAGTTAGGAAGATTAGAAAAGCATGGAGCTAAAGCTCAAATATCAGCACACTGATGACTGTCAGAAATAATAACTGCTAAACTGAAAGTGCATTAGAGATCAGAAAACAATTTTAATATTTTGAGAAAAAAACATTATAGCAGGGCAATATGGGTAAATTTCAGGTGGGGATAATGAGTCACGTGTACTTCAACTATCCCCCTGCCTCCGACCTTCCTCAGATTATAGCTGCTTTTTTGCCATGCTTTTCACAATAGTGAAATAATTGATGTGCCTGTTTATAATCATCATTTTTAATAAACAGTTCATAAGTAATTTTGCTATAATTTTTAAGTCAACATAGTATTGTTAAAATGTCTCTTTGAAAGATTTTTTTTTAATCTGAGACTTTGGTAATTAAAGGTAAATTTGAGTTACCTAGACAATTCCCTTGGCCTAGAGTGGAAGCACTCCCTTCCTTGTGGGCTCAATATTATAGTTTTTCATGTTTCTTGCTTATTGCTGAGAAATTATGTATATGATAACATCATTACCTGTATTAGATACAGTGTACTAAAGGAGTATTTGAGGAAATAGCACCACAGCTGGAAGCAATGTTAGCAGCTTAAAAATACTTTAATCCTCATAACTTTGTCTTCCACACAAAGCAAACAAAAATATCAAAGCCTTTAAAAATTGCTCCTGTGTGTGTTTGCCAAATGGCGTGTTGTTTGTGTCCTTTGTTCTTTGATGTCAATGATGCTATAGAATCATTTGATGATATTTTGATGCTGTCCAGTCCAACTCTCTCATTAGATAAATGAGAGAAAAGATCCAGAGAACTCAGGATATGTTTCTATGCTCTTATCAACACTGGATGGAGCACAAATTTAAATTTCTTCATTTCTAGCTTTTTCTTTTTTTATTTTACTATGACTCTAAGTAAAAGTAGAGCCTTTAAAGAGATATATCCAGTTGATATGGGTCCACAGGGCGGACATACCCTAGAAACAGCTTCTTTGCTTCCCCTGGCATAAAAGCTTTCTCCCTTTGATCTGAATTAAGTCCTTTAAACTTGCTCCAGCCTGGACTGCACTGCTTGGTTTTACTCAGTTCAAAGCTGCATATCTTAAGCTACATTACTAGCCAGAGTTCTCTGACTTACCACTTACATTAGTCTTAGATGGCCTTGTTTTGGCCACAGAAAGGGGATCAGACTGACCTGCTTGCCTTTACATGTAATGCCTTGCTCTCCTTGAACTGGCTGGATCACCTTCTTTTGGGGCTAACCCTATCATCTAGTCCTATGATCATATCCTATTGCCAAGCCTTCAGTTTTGATGCAGTTATCTTAATACTCCAGCTTTCTGATGGTCTATCTACCCTTTCAGATTCTTTCTGTTGTTTCATATTAGGTGGCAAGGTAGCACACTATTGCTGTTGTTTAGTCACTAAGTCATGTCCGACTCTTTGTAACTCCATGGACTGTAGCCCACCAGGCTACTCTGTCCATGGGATTCTCCAGGCAAGAATACTGGAGTGGGTTGCCATTCTCTTCTCCAGGGGATCTTCCTGTGTCTTCTGTATTGGCAGGCAGATACTTTATCACTGCACTACCTAGGAAGCCCAAGATGGCACATAGGAGCCTCCAAATCACCCACGCCATGTTAGCAATTGTGAAGAAAAACAAAGGAATTTGTGCTCTATGTTGATGAAGAATTGGGTTGCACAAATGTATGCATTTGTCAAAATTTAGTAAGTGTCCACTTAAAATTTGTGTGCTTCATTGTGCATGACTATTAACACCAAATGAATATGAATTTCAAACAAATAAGGATATTTATCTTGAAATATTTAAGGAAGAAATGTACAGAACTCTGCAATGCATTAATGGAAAAATAAGGGGGCTGATGGTTGGAAAAATTAATGAATAGATGATAAATAAATATAGACAAATGTTTATGATAAACCCATTGAAGAGGTATGCAGGTATTTAGAAAACCTTTTCAATTTTAGGAGCTTCCTAGGTGGTGCTGGTGGTAAAGGACATGCCTGCCAATACAGGAAACATAGAGATGCAGGTTTGGTTATTGGGTCTGGAAGATCCCCTGGAGGAGGGCATGGCAACCCACTCCAGTATGCTTGCCTGGAAAATCTCACGGACAGAGGAGCCTGGCAGGCTACAGTTCATAGGGTCATAAAAGAGTCAGACATAACTGAAGCAACTTAGCAGAGCATGCTTTCAATTTTGCCCTAAATTTGAAAATTTTCATAATAAAACGTTACAAGGGCTGCTTTGCCATAGAGACTGAGTATATTATCCAAGGGATTGGTTTTTAGTTGAATAATTTTTACATATAATATTATGTATATTGAACATATACACGTTACTTTGATTAACACTTATATGTTGTATTATGGTTGTCACTGCAGTGATATTTATCACATTGCCTAATTATAATACAATACCGTCATCCACAGGGATTTTTAATTTAGATAACTGTGCCCTAAGGAGATCACAGCTAGAATTCATGGGGTCTGTATACTTGGATTAGAAAAAAATCCTACATCTTTATTTTCACAAATATCCAACTGAAATTTGGCATTTTCTTTGGTTTTGAATTTAGGCAACATTCTATAGGAGCTTCAATAGTACCTACAAGTTTTTCACCAAGAGATTTAATTTTTATATTACATTAAAATTATTTCACCTAACTAGAATTATTGTTTATACCCATCATGATTCTGAAATTACAAAGCTATTCACATCTTCTACTAGTTCTTATTATTTATTGTCTTAATGAAAGCAAATATATTACAACGTCACAATATGCTTCCAATCATTTTGATAACAGTAGTTTAAAATACAGCTTATTTCCTTGGTAATCCCATGTATTATATTTACGTATTTAAAAACACTATTTTGAGAAGGAGTCCACTGGCACCAGACTGTCTCCGTGACGCAAAATAAGTTTAAGATCCTCTGACATCTTCCATTACACTCTGCTGTCCTTTCCAAGATGTAGCATATATGGCACCATATTGGATGGAAGGCCTGTATGGAAGTTTGGCAACATCCCTCAGTCTAGGCCTGGAAACAATGATCCCAAGGACACATTACCTTAGTTTTCAAACTCAAGTTGTAGAACTAATCAAAGATCTTTCCACTTTATCACTGATCTCTCTCCCCTCCCCATGCAGTGCCTCAGGGACAAATTTTATTTAAAAAAATCCTCATGTATCTTAAGTCAGATTTAACTAGGTAATTGGTTTTGAATTTAGGCAACATTCTATAGGAGCTTCAATAGTACCTACAAGTTTTTCACCAAGAGATTTAATTTTTATATTACATAAAATTATTTCACCTAACTAGAATTATTGTTTATACCCATCATGATTCTGAAATTACAAAGCTATTCACATCTTCTACTAGTTCTTATTATTTATTGTCTTAATGAAAGCAAATATATTACAACGTCACAATATGCTTCCAATCATTTTGATAACAGTAGTTTAAAATACAGCTTATTTCCTTGGTAATCCCATGTATTATATTTACGTATTTAAAAACACTATTTTGAGAAGGAGTCCACTGGCACCAGACTGTCTCCGTGACGCAAAATAAGTTTAAGATCCTCTGACATCTTCCATTACACTCTGCTGTCCTTTCCAAGATGTAGCATATATGGCACCATATTGGATGGAAGGCCTGTATGGAAGTTTGGCAACATCCCTCAGTCTAGGCCTGGAAACAATGATCCCAAGGACACATTACCTTAGTTTTCAAACTCAAGTTGTAGAACTAATCAAAGATCTTTCCACTTTATCACTGATCTCTCTCCCCTCCCCATGCAGTGCCTCAGGGACAAATTTTATTTAAAAAAATCCTCATGTATCTTAAGTCAGATTTAACTAGGTATCTATCCTATGTTTTACCTGTCTACTTTGGTCATGGGATCAGGAAGTATTCCCATGGATATTTAAGGCAAAATATACAAACCCCTTCCAGTGACATATAAATAAAACTAGAGGGGGTGGTTTGAGTCTGGCAACTGAAATTCAGGAACTCCACCCAGCTGGGTGCTGGTTAGCACCGGTCTCTATTTCCTTAAATTCACAGTCACTCTGTCATTGGATCTGCTATGGATTGATTTTTTTGGACCTTACTCATTGCATTATGATAAAGCTTTACTGTTGCTCAGTTCTTTATAATTATTCTCTAATTTAAACTTCACAAAGTCTGGGAGAGTGTTCATGTTTCCCCCAGGTTAGAAAGGTCAATCAGCTTGCCCTAATTTACACAGCTATTCATTGTCAGAGACAAGGACTTAACCAAAATCTATCTGGCTCATGCTTTCCCACATACTATGATGTCTCTTATGTTAAGTCAGAAAATGTCAGAAGCAGAGCACATTATGCTAGGTGCATTAGAGAATTTCACATTTAAATGGAGTGAAACAATAGGGCAAAGTTTAAGAATATTTATAAATGTGACTCCCGCTGAAACTTAAAAATACTTTAAATTGTCTCTTTTGTTTAAACATCAAAACAGACTGTATTGACAAAGCAACATTTTTTTCCCTAGCATCAGAAAATGCTGAGAGATGTGATAAAAATCAACAGAGATAAAAATGTGTACCACTTTGTTTTTAAATTCCACTTTGTTTTTAAATTAAGTGTGATTAAAACATCAAAAATTCCAACATAATAACAGTGGATAGATCCTCATATTTGGCATGCAAAATAATGGCAAAACAGAAAGCAGTGATTACAACTTGAAAAAAGCAAATAATACACAGAAAGCAAGTAAATGTAGATTACGGTATTTAACCAATGAAAAACATAGCTGAAGAGTTGCACATGCAATGTCTTTCCTGTACATTAGAAAATATAAATATCAGTTCTGTCTTCTCTTATGTATGTCTCTGATGAAAACCAAAACTGTTGGTGACCTTAAAGGGGTGAGAGAACATAAAAACAAAGTGTAATTATGCTTGCCAAGTAGAAGAATTACTTTGCACTTTTAGTTGTATCATGCTATTATAGGAAACACTATACCTTTATTTTATAAAGGAAAACATCTCTAGAGACTAAAGAAGTTTTTCAAAAAAGAACTTTGCAATTTGCAACAAATGCCAAGGGAGTATCCTTATTGTGCACAACATGACTGCTTTTGTAAAGATCAGCTATTGATTGAAAGGTGTGTGTGATTAAAGGTATGTGCATGTATGCGTGTGTGTGAAATAAATCATATTTTAAGCAAATCAGTGGAGTCCTTTTTAAGAACCACCTATTACATTTGTTCAAAACTATATTGCTGTTTTACACAGATGGACCTAGAGATTGTTAGACTGAGTGAAGTAAGTCAGACAGAGAAGGAGAAATATCATATGACAACCTTTATATGCAGGATCTAAAAAGAAATGACACAAATGAACTTATTTACAAAACAGAAGCAGGCTCACAGACTTAGACAATGAACTTATGGTTGCCACAGGGGATGGAGAGGGAGAGTTAGGGAGTCTGGGATGGTCATGTACACATTGCTATACTTGAAATGGATAACCAACAAGGAAATACTGTATAGCCCTGGGAACTCTACTCGGTGTTATGTGGCAGCCTGGATGCAGGGGAGTTTGGGGGAGAATGCTGCTGCTGCTGCTGCTAAGTCGCTTCAGTCGTGTCCAACTCTGTGTGACTCCATAGACGGCAGCCCACCAGGCTCCCCTGTCCCCAGGATTCTCCAGGCAAGAACACTGGAGTGGGTTGCCATTTCCTTCTCCAATGCATGAAAATAAAAAGTGAAAGTGAAGTCACTCAGTTGTGTCCAACTCTTCAAGACCCCATGGACTGCAGCCCTACATGCATGTAAATATATAGCTGAGTCCCTAAGCTGTCCACCTGAAAACATCACAACATTGTTAACTGGTTATACTTTAATATAAAGTAAAAAGTTTAAAGAAGGCATATTGCTGCCTTATAACATGAATAAGCACCTAATAAGAGTCTACAGATTTGGGATTTTAAAAATTCCCTTTTAAAGTGCTAGATAACTCTTTACATCAACACAAAGATTCATAGTATTATTTTCCTTTTTGCTAATTGATCTATATTTTTTGTGTAACATACATTTTAATGTGTCCATATTCATCATTATATAACAAAAGATTAGAATAAAACCATTAAGGCAGTTAATGGAATGGGGCAATCTATATTTATATATTACAACTATATAATATATATTACAACTAAATGATATTATCATTGGAGTCATATAGCATTCGTTATAGAGGTGTGAATAAACAACCAGATGGCCTGATTTTTTTTT